>MNPL01004003.1:7960-18398 GCA_002081605.1 Tropilaelaps mercedesae | reverse complement strand
ATATATATATATATATGTATATATATACGTACACAAGTCGTCCCCAGCTTAGCAACATTAAACCACTATCGTGGGCAGTGTTTTAAGTAAACCGAGCGTACTGACTGCTAACTGTTGCCTGCTAGTTGCGCGATGCGGGTAAGGATGCAAGCGCCCGCAGTGTGAGCCGTGTTCTTAGTTGGATAGAGCATGTTTATAGTCACCATAAAGGTGTCCTGTTCGGCGCCTAGGTTAGCTTTTCTTGTTTTCTTCCTTCTTCGTCCAGACGAGCAGCTCTACTTGATAGGAGATTCCAACCGTCCTGCTGTCGTTTACCCTGTGGTTCGTTAAGAGTCAGCTTCGTACTGGTGACATGAGTAGACGTGTGACTGTGCTGAGATGGGTGATTTGTGTCTATAACCACGAACACTGGTTTGCTGCTTTCAAGACAATGCTCGTATCTGCAATGCACGGAAAATATACGCCTGTGCTTTCGCTCAGCAAATAGAGTAGAACGTTTTAAAACAGTGGCGAATTCAAGCGGTTTTTCGTTGGGTCGGACAAATGTTTGTGTTTAACATGTCGAATAATGTAGCTCAGTGCTGCTCTGTCAACGTTGTATGATCTAGAAAACGAGGAAAAACCTCCACGGAAGTCGCGAGAACTTATCATAAGTTCATTCACCATGTTGATATTTTTTTTCGATTGATACCGTATAACTGTGAAAGCACTCGTTTGATGGAATTGTCCAAAGGCGAAATGCATTTTTAGATATCGCTGGATAGTTGACTTATGGTGATTTCAGATCGATGTCATCAATAATTGTTTCAATTCGTTATTAAATAAATTTGTTGCTAACTGATGATATATTGAGGTGCGACTTTTTTTAGATTTTCTAGTGGGGTTTCCTAGTGAGGTGTGCCGTTACGACTTCAGTTATGCCAGTGGCCCTTCAGCGATTGGTTGATGGACTTTTATTCAAGGATCATGTATTATTTTACTATTCCTTTCCGCTCTTAAAACATTCACCTATAGCGTCTTCGTATGTAAGTCGTAGCGTATTTTAGTAAAAGCGTTCTTTATCAGACAAAGTATGACTTGCTTTAAATTTGTCCGTGATTTCGTCTTCTCGCGGAAGGCTGCCGAAGAAGCGGCTTTCATAATGTCTGTCCCACGAGGCGTGGCCTAGCACGCCGAGGCCCTCAGAACAGGTTGCTCGCGTTACAGTTTTCGGCGGAGAAAGACAGAGGGGGCGTCCATTGCTAAGCCAAGAAGCAGAAAACTAGATGAAAAAGTCAGACGATGGGGCAACTCGCGTTCGGAGTAACTCGGGCAGAGGATTTGTGAGTGTAATCTCGGCAACTCGCGGGCAATACATTGGTCTAGAAGGTACAACGAAGCGGACAGATGCTCGCCGTAGTATGCCTACTCCTCTGGGACTCCGTTTGTCCGGAATCTGTTGAGGGCGTCTAGATGCCATGCCTTTTCGAGAAGCAACGTCTTCGCGAGCTGGTAGCATCGAACAGACCGGTGAAACGGGCGGGAGGGTGGATGGGACGTGGTGTACACAACACAGCAGAACTACTCAGTGGATGTTTTCCCAGTCGAATCACAACCACGGCGGGTGATCGTCTCAGTAGTGTCCTATAATGCTCGTTGTCCATACCTCCACCAATGACATTGCTGGTCAGGTTCCCTGCAGTGCTTCGGAGGCCGAACGGATTTTGTTCGAGTCTGAGACGTGAAAACCAAGCTTTCAGCTGCCGATGCCGTGTGTCCGTTCTGCGTTAGGAAAAAGGCGGAACGTGGAAGTTCTGGCGGAGGCGTACAGGACCAGCGATACGGGTACGACGTCCTCGAAGACTTGTTCCACGATTTTGATTTCACCGTTTCAAACCTTTTCGCCTGTCGAGAAAAAAGTCGTTTATCGCAGAGAATAGCCGAGAGTGGGGCCAGGGGGAGGGTCTGAAAAATGACGTAACTGTCAATCGTTCAGATAGCATGAGTTATGTCCAGGAAGGGAGTTTATATTTAGGCGGCACTTTTGATTGACGGAAACGCCGTAGCTTAGCAAGAGAAGGTAGATTTTTCATCATTCGCCCCACTGATGCCGCTACATTTGGATTATCGGACTATTTAGTGGATCACCACCGTACAGATTACTATTCATTAGTTACATACGTACGAGAGCAATGGCCGACGAATTAAGCCTTCAATAATTTTCCACTTTGTGGGCCCTCCCTCTATATGCAGGATATTTACAGGGGTTTTCCACGGCGTAGGCGATTACAAGGCGGTCATTCGCAAACCTGAGATTGTTCAAAACCTCAAGGCCTTCAGGGCAGCATCTGATTAGCGTTAGAGGAACTTGCTCTCGGGTGACGGTGATTGTGACGCGGTATTTTTGGCACAGGGGCCAAGGTACCCTGTTACTTTCTAGTTACCTAATTTGTCAAGCAGAATTCAAGCGATTCATGCCTGTACTTCTTAATTTGGAGTTGAATTGAAAGAACGGACAGACGTCGAAAACAAGTCGAGATTTCTAGCATTTTTACTACACGTCACAACACGACATACAGTACAAATACACGGATCTCGCAAACGTGTAAGACAGTTGAATAGCTGATATTAGCCAGGCGGTTTTACTTATTCATATAGCTTACGCGCCGGTGTATGAGCTTTGGCACTGGCTAGTAGGAGATCAGTCTCCTCGACGTTGGGGTGCGAGCTGTTGAGGGTTCGGGGGTCGTCCTATAGATCATTTAAAGCGATAATGACACCTGTGGCTTTTGTCATTTTAACCCTTCATAGCTACCGTTACTTACGATCTCGTCAGATGTAAGCCAGCGTGGTTTCTCACCGTTAGCAACTGACGCTGTTCTCTGCCAGGACATCTAATCATGGCAGACACACCAACACGTTCTCACAACTTCGCGCAGCGTCGTCGCTACAGATGGCGAAACGGCTACATCGGTCCATACCCCCACCAAACGCGGCTGCTGGTTAGTCGTAAAAGCCCACTGCGCCTTTCGCCACGCTGTGCGCGTATACAAATCAACCTTCAAGTCATTTCTATTGTACGCAAAACCGAAAGACTCTTCGACGTCGCGGTCAGACTAGCAGGGCTCCGTTGGCAAAGGGGCTGACGCGCGAAACGGATTCGTCCACAGCCTTCCTTCGACACACGAATACGGCCACCCTCGCAGAAACTTGTAGGCCGAGTATGTCGTTCCAACAATACACGACGCCATACTTTATAGGCGTGATTTTGTTCTAGCTGTCACAACTTGCGTACAGGCCACGACGGCCCCGTCTGCCCCGGCTGGGCGGCGGCTAGTCGGCCGCGTCATACATATTTTTCCATAGCATGCCCCCATGGCTGAGAGCAGCGGTTCCCTTTGTCTAGTTCACACTGCGGATATCACCCCAGCCAACTTTCCCGTATCCCAGAACGACTATGCGAACACCTACCCAGTGACAGACCAGCGTTTTGCCTGCAAACCCCAACGAGAACACCTACGACTCTGTCTAAAAGGCATTGTTTATGGATACATAGGTAAGCCTAGCAAGCTCAACAGGACCGCAGCGGCTTCCATTAGAATGTCCTGGCTAGAAGGAGTCTGCTTCGTCTGCCGAACTATATGCAAAATCGACATTGTAAGGATACATCAACACAAATATGCATATCATATACTCGTAATAAAAACAGTGTACAGTATAGAATATAATAATTTGATCGACCTGTAAGCATTGGCTGAAACCAGCCGTCAGCCGGCTTTGAAACCTAGGCATAACAACCTTCCTCAATCTTGGCTCGGCAGGCCGTTTCAGTGTTGAGACAAAATCCAAAAAGCTAAACAACATGTCCCTTCGATGCCTTCGCGGTGAACACGTTCTTGAGTCTAATGTTAAGCTTTCCATGTCCTTTGTTGTACGCTTCTGTACAACTCTTGTCTGACTTGTATTGCAGCCGCATCCGGCCAGAGCAAGCGTCTCAACTCCCTTGAGTGGATTCGGAGTCAATCAAGTTTCTTCGCTAATAAAAGCAGTCAGCCTCGTCTACGTATAGTCGGCCATATGCTCGAGGGTCATTTGAAAAGTGAATAGCCGGCGCACTCTCCCTGTCTCCTGTACAGCGTGTCCAATTATTTGGCTTTTCCCGAGTGCTAAATGTGAACATGATTCTCTTAGGAAAACTGTTTTTGTGTTTGGTCGTCAACTCGCACTGCGCAATGGAGCTCACTAACTTCCCGCTAAAATACGAAATATGCAGAGGTTTTCCACGTAATTAAGACAGACTTCTCTCTAGAGGAATATTTTATTAAGAAAGGACACGCGGTGGACAAATTGATGATTAAGAAGCTATTCCCTTATCCTGCTTCGGAGGGTCGTGTCCCTGAGTATATGTTGAGGAAACCCTAAAATAACACATTCGCCCTTTTCTGTATGAGTGCACTCCCTCCATCAAAGCAATGATTTCCTAATCCCCTAAAAGCCATACAATTCGTGTTCAAGTGTAGATGAACGTACAGGTTGACATAAACAAAACATTTAACATGAACCCTTCACTGAGGGAAACGTTTCACTGTTTCCCTCCACGTAAAAAGCCCCCATAAGCACAAAAAAGCTGGATAAAACGTTTCCCGCGACGAAAGTTGATACCAAATAATATCGGACATAAAAGCTGAAAAAAACTTGATTCAACCTTCTATTCCCTCTTCTACCTAAATGTCTGCCAATTTTTCGACGCTAAGTGGCGTGCTCTATTTGTTCCTCGAACATGCGTCCATTCAGTGTGACCTCGACATCGTCGCCGTCTCACAGTTACACGGAGTGGAAGCATTCCTTGTCGATGGTCGAGCGGATGTTTTGTCTACCGCTGTCATCCAAACTATCTCTGACGCTATTTAGCGAAACTTCTCGGCCATAAGCGTACCCATCTGCACCAGCGTGACGGCGTACGTGATCACCGCGTCCGCCCTACACGCCAGCATCGGCAGGTCGACCTTAAAGAAACGCTTGGCCTCGACGCGATAGCCGTTCGGGTCGGTGATCACCCCGAGCAGGACGAGATGCGAGGCCAAATCGGGTGGCGGGCCTGCGCAGGCCGCCAGCGTGTGCAGAATTTAGCGCTACCTCTGTCGACGCCATTGGCGACAAGATTGCCGGCGTGACGATGCTGTGTGTGTGACGGCGAACACGGCGAAAGACAGACGCATTTGCGGGACAAAGCCTGGTATCGAGTAATGAAGTAACTGGCAAGACCGAGCAGCGAAGTACGCGTGCCCGTACAGCATCGTCGAGCCGGTCACGTTCGACAGAAGGACCGACATCTCGTGGATGCGGTTGAGCGCAAATTCGCATGCGCTCGCACGTGGCCGCCCTATGGCCGAGAGGAGCCGGCGGCTCCTCGAGGGTCATCTGGATCTTCCTCGTAGATTCGGCGCAGGTCGACGACGAACGGTCGACAGAAACAGATCATCCGGACGCGCGAGGTGGTGACGTTCCCCTCGGTTTGTGATAGTCACTGGCTGGACGCTGCAGAACACCGCGACGAGGCATTGGCCGCGCCCTCGATGAGCGAGTACATTCTGGTGCTTTTGGAGACACGCAGGCCGAAGTCGTTCAGGCAATTGATGAGCAGGTTAAACGTGACGGTGAGCAGCTGCAGGCCGAACGTCACTCGCGGTGTGTCATCGCGCCGACAGCGATTAGGTCGATTTCGATGCGTTCGCACTTTCCAATGATCGTCACCCAGCGCCGGCTATGGACGCGCATCAGGTGCGAGTTCCGGTAGGCCTCGAAACTCGTCGACGAGAGGAACACCGCCCAGACCATCAGGCGGAACAGCTCAGGTTGTCTTTGACGCATCTCAGAAACCTGCGAACGATCGAACCGACCAGCCAGAGCGTCACGACGTTTAATAGCCGATGTGAAATCGAGATACGCGCAAAGGGTATCTGCCTGTACGAGCCCGGGGCCTTGCAGACCTCTTAGAAAGCATCCCCCGAGCGCCGCCCCCCCCGTCCCCCGACGGAGGCCAACACGCCGAAACCGGAAGGGCACACAAAGGGCGCCCAGCTGACCAGGCTGGGTTGTCTTCGGAAGCTTTTGACAGGAGCTACCTGACGTAGCGACATCCAACCCCCGTCGAACAGTGTTCGATGTCTGGGGCTTGGCTGTGCACTCGGTGTACGTACGATGATGCGCCCATCCGCGTGCAGCCTCTCTCTCGTCGTCGGAATTATGAACGTTCGAAGCTGACGATACTGACGTTTTTTTCTGTCGATCTACCTCATACCATAGCCGGCTTATAGGAAATCGCTACAGGCACATAAAGCAGTCGTGGAGTTTGGCGAATGTTGTCAACATCTGCAAGCACGGGTACTGCGGCGGGACTGGCGGTCACGAATTGGCCTAAAGCCGACATTCGATTAGGTTACCCGCTCCGCAAATGCCTCCGATTGGAACAGGCTGTCATCGTAGAACTACATCCATCACAGAAATGATCAGCCAATAGAGACCAAATCTGAAATCCATAGACGATCTGGATCGGTTACAGGTGATCGATGCGCGGTTGAGCTCCGGTCCGTGTCTGCTCCGAGCAGAACGGCAGAAAAACGAGAGTGAGATCGCTGCAGGACGCATCCACGTGAGCGCAGTTTGAAATGCGTCAATGCTCTAAGCGGCGTCGCGCCGAGCCCTGACGTGCGTCTGTGTGAATTGGCCTTGTTTTAACGCTCGAGTACAACGTGGCCCTGAATGAGACCTCGGCATGTGGGGGTGTTGTGGTGTCACCTGCACATGTACTTCTTGGTTCGCGCGCGTACAGCTGACGTTGGAGGCCACGGTGGAACTGTGAGGCTGATACCGGCCTAGAGTCTGGATATCTGGAGTCGGCCATTGTCGGTGAGCAGATGCAAGCACCCCCGGCGTAGGCAACAGCCCCTCGATGCCATCCGATTGGACACTTCATAAATGACGCCGTCCTGTCTGGCAGCTATGGCCATGGCATGGAGCAATCGTACCCAAAGGCAGTTTCTAATCGACGTGCTATCGGGAGTTCCGCCCCTGAAAGCATCGAGGTCTTGAAATTTCGACCGTGTTCTTCCAGTTTGAGAAGCACTCTTACTAAAGGCCGACGGGAGGTTGAATTTTACCGGCATTACTGCATCGTATTCCGTCAGAAGGCGTTCGCTGTCACAACAATCACAGATTGTAAAACGCCGTTGCTACCTCTGGTTGGACATGACATTTTACCGACGCGTGTGCGCCGGTGCGTCTCGACGGTTCGGATGATGGATGGATCGATCATTCGAACACATTGGACGCCTCCTCGTAGCGACCGCTGGGCCACGAACACAGGCGCAGTCAGTTCCGGTTGTTCTGGGGACCACGCGTGACCTCGTTCCCCCAGTGAACTACTTACCACTCTGCGTGTCGGCAAAGCGCCAACCCATGAGGCGTAGGTGCGGTGCAAACATCTCGGACTGCAGCGACGGGGGTCGTCAGACGTCGAAAATGAAAAGCCTCGGTGAGGGCACACTTTTCAAACTGGAGTTAGGCCAGGCCGGTGGATAGTACAGGAGGCCGAGGCGGCTTCGCCACTGTCTTGGTTGCTCTATCATCCACTGCGGATGGGAGAAGCCTGGGGAAGGCCTGACCTTAGGGCCCTCTTTTGCATTGATGCTACGAAGCAGTTGATAGGTGCCGCAATATAGAGTGGCCCCGAAAGGTTGGCCGCTCGCGTGAGTCGTAATTAAGAGATTGCCATTATGTCGGTTGGCGCCTCGGATGGGACCCCATTGTAATCTGGAGGGTGCACTGCCGAGATCACATCAGGCCCAGTACCTTCGGTTGAAGGCAGCAGCCACCTCGTTGCTGCGGAATCGTGTAATACGAACACTAGGCTTCAAAGGGAAGAGAAGAACAAGCATGAAGAAACCGAACGCTGGTAACGTACCACCGGCGACGGGGCTCCCCACCCCCACCTTTAGAAGTCAAGAGGCGAGAAACCAGCCGTCTCCAGCGCAGATTGCGACTGGAGGAATGGGGGAAAGTTCGTGTGATCCGTTCAGACCGACGACCACAACCCTGCGAACGCCACCAGCCGGAGCTGGAGGGGGCGGAAAACGGCCTTCCGATTGCGGGGCCGCGGGGGTCAAGCTGCTCCAAACGCCCCGCGGCCGTGCTCGGTCTGGAGGACCTCCTCGGGTCTCTTTGGACCGCATGGCGGAAAAAACTGTATGCGAAAGACAATTCGCTCTTGTTACGAAAGTCGTGCAAAAATAATAGGGGGTTGATAGAAGATGGTAATACGCATCTCGTCCATGTCACCCCAAGGAAGCGTAATCCCGTAATGCGCGTCGTCATTGAGGTCTGCTGGAGAATGCAGGTCTGCTGGCCTGCGAATGTGCAACTCGGGCCGCGACTCCCAAGGCACTGCTCAATTGGCCACCAGGGTCCAAGCGACGGCCAGTAAATTCTTCGCGAAGACGATGCGAAAACTGCGGACAAAGCTGCGGTAGGCGAGCTCCGAAACCCGACTCACAGGAGTCTCAAAGGAGAAGGAAGGGGAGGTAACGCTCCACACAGTGGACGCAGTAAACAGTAGAGTATCTGAAGCTCTGGCAGAGAAGATCCGTGAGGGCGGCCGCGCGGTCACCCATAGGGCCGTGGTGGCTGCGACATCGGTTGCCGTATTGTAAAGAACATCGAGAACAGAACATCGAGAAGGCTTTCAGGGCCCGGCTGGGGTTGTACTTAGACGCCATAGTTGACGTTGACGAACCTGGTCTGGCAAGAGAACCATGGTTGGTTAGGATCCGGTCGTTTTCGCTTGCCGCCAATAAATTGGTAAAGGCGGGGAACATGCGAATAGGAACCAAAACGTGTCACCTCACGGAGTGGTCCGAGATCGTTCGGTGCTTCCGCTGCCAGGGGCTAGAGCATATTATCCGAAGCTGTGCAATCAAGAAGTCACTACAAAAAGCGTGCTTCAACTGAGGCAGGGAAGACCGCAAGGCGGTAATGTGAAGCGCTAGCCGGAGGACCGGAGAAGGAAACTTGCCGGAGGACCGGACATCGCGCCGGAAACGCTGGCTTATCTGAAAACCTTCTAAGAGGCCCGCCAACTCGGCCGTAGCGGGGATAAAAGAGAAGAGATGGCTGAGAAATCAGCTGCGCCAGCGGAGACGGACGAGGAGAAAAAGAAGAAGAGAAAGAAATTTTTTTAGAGAAATAAAATTGATTTCGGTTTTGTTTCTACCGGTGAGTTTCACTGACAAACCTTTAACTGCATCTGGTTGGGGATGCGCTAATCTCACTTGGGGTTCCGTTCCTTCGCAACGCAACGAAAGAGACATTAAATCCAAAGGGCGAAGAGAGCGACATTTAACGGAAGTTTACCTCGAGCCGAAAGCGAATCAGACGCTCCTGTTCTTATGATGCGACGATGTGAAGCCTCAACAATACAGAGCAATGGCGACCCTTTAGCGTTGACGTTTGCGCTGGAAGTTTGTTGATGTTACCAACACCTTGAACGCTTGAAGACGAGTGGCTAAACGTAGTACGTCGGTGAAATTCAATAGACGATGTTTAAGTTAGTGTGTCGTTATCTGTTTTTTACGCTCTGTGTCTTATTCACCGTTTTCCTTTATTCACAGAACGACCCTCTAGACCCCTATGACGGCAGAAATCAGAATTCTGTATATTATTATCCCTAAATAATAATGGTCGAATTAGCTTTCGGTGTTCGACCGGCTGACACCAACATCAATGACAAAAGCAACACAACAAAGCAATTTCCGACCTGTAGTCGCGGGCCACATTTTCAATCGAAAAGTGAATCGCCGGGAAAACAGGGTTCCCATCCACTTTGTACGAATCACCAGTTGACAGCGCACGAGTTCGAGAAGCATTGCCAACACATTGTCAACAACAACGTTTGTTCGCGGAGATCCCTTAATTCTTCGTCAACTGTGAGAAGCGACAATGTAACAACTTTCCAGCCTGGGGAAAACCAGTACAAAGTGACTCCAGTAACGCTACAGCTTCGATCGTACGACAGTGCCAGACGTTCTCGGAAGGGGCCGTTCACGCCATTACCTAACGACGACATATTGGCTCCTGGTTTCGGCATTCATGCCGCCTACGTCAATCGACTGCAGATGTTGACCGAAGTTTTTCCGAATTGGCGAATCATTTGTAATCACTGCGTTTCTCGATGCAATACGCGCTACTCCTCACCGTTTTGAGATGCGCGACGTGAGCTCGTGTGCGGACCGAATTCTAGGCGTATAATGGGCCGAGCTAGGAGATTACGTAGAACGTATATATATATATATATATAAACATTGCAAAATATCATATAGAATAAATTACTCTGTACAATACAAGGAAAGACAAATCAATACAAAAGCTCTGTAAAAAATACATGAAAAAAATTATTCGGCGCAAT
>MNPL01004000.1:26577-38644 GCA_002081605.1 Tropilaelaps mercedesae | reverse complement strand
TATATATATATATATATATATATATATATATATATATCGTTTGTCGTACAGAAATATGGCGTAAAAAAGTCCAAACATATGCGATCTAAAATTCACATTTCAAATGTAGGTCTTCGTCGAACGCCTTCAGTTATCTCACAGTCTTTATCGAGTAAAAACGGTAGAGCCTATAAACCTTTCACACTATATTTAGTCAAATTTACTTCCACGCTGCTATCCAATTTCGTATGCGTTTGCTCAGATGCGACGATGTCTAATGTTTGACTACGAATATAGCACCCCTTCCGCTTAAAGTAAGTACGAAAGCTAACTTTAGTTTTAATTCAGAAGTTTTCGAAATATCCCTGTTTTTCGAGCAGCACCACGTGAGCGGGCCCCAGGGGATCCACTCGTTATTTCAGAGGTTCGCCGTGGTAGCATCGCTCACCGATCAGGGACACTTCAACCCGGTGACAAGCTTCTAGCTATTGATCAATTTCGAATGGAAAGCTCAACGATTGAAGAAGCTGCGCGAATTTTACAGAGCTGCCAGGGGGTTGTGCAACTACGCATACGCAAAGACGAACACTTTAGTGGTAAGCTTGCAACTATTACGATTTAAAAATACACCTAATATAGCATTGACGAAAAGGGAAGTTCAACGTAAAGGCTTATTAATAATTCGCATCTATCTGAAAATGTCTGTCGCGGCGGTGACTAGGGCGGCCGTGCAGATGGCTGGGAAATATGGCAGTTATTACAACTGCGGTGACCCACAATTCTATCATTCAAAATTGGTTGGTGCTTTTTTGCGAATGTGCTCTTTATAACAAGTTAAATGGTCATTAAAAAACCTTCCTATATTTTGATGGAACTTGAATGCGGGAAAGGAAACTAAAAACTATATCTATTAAAACAATCATTGAAATGACGTTCATTAGAAACACCTACAACGTTTCGAAGAAGGAGCATGCTTACCGTGATATCATATATAGTTGAACACACTTAACTAAAGACATTGATCCAATATCATCTCTTTATTTCGGTACCCTATCATATTTTCTCTGCTCTACCGGTGAAATATTGTACAGGAATAATCTTTGCGTCAAAATCAATCAGAATGAAGCAACCTTAAATCAGTTAACATAAACGATATTCTTTTTGCCGCGTTTTCTAAGATTATACTCATTTTTCTCTTCGTCCTAGGAATCTCAGATGAGCCAGATGCTGTTGTGTACACGGTTGAGGTCGCTCGCAATGGAGGCCCTCTAGGAATTACAATTTCAGGAACTGAGGAGCCATTTGATCCCATTATAATATCTGGTTTAACCCTAGGTGGACTAGCGGAAAGGTGCAAAATTATTGATATTCGCCAGATTTTCAATAGGAATTGACTTTTGGAAATTGGTAATATGTTTCATATAAAGGTCTCAACAGTTTTACGGATAACAAGTAAAAAACTGAAAAATTCAAAAATGGAAATTAAATTTTTCGTCAAATCGAATCACGACGAAATCAGAGAAAATTCTGCCTTGCAGTAATATTAAACCTCATCTCCTTTCTCTGGGATAATTTATAACACCATGACTATATGTCAGTATCCGCAGCTAGTAAATAATTGTAACATATATATTTTAAAAATTAGGACAGGAGCGCTGCACGTTGGAGATAGAATTCTCGCTATCAATGGAACTAGCCTAAGAGGAAAACCTTTAAGTGAGGCTATCCTTCTACTTCAGACATCTGGAGACGTCGTCACACTAAAATTGGCTAAATTCAAACTCGGCAGAAACGGTAATGAAAAAGAAAATGTTTGAATGAGAATCGGTGATGATTACTGCCAAACTAGCTTGGTCATATGATATTATGCCATAATTAAGATATACAAAATAAACACATGATCTAACTGATTGAAGTCGCCAAATATATTACAGATGTCGAATATAAAGGTTAGATTACGATTTGGTTAGATTATGAACTTTCTGTTGATTTTTTCGGTCTAGAAAAAAATTTTGAACATCGTTCTTGTTCCATTATCTGACGCAGTGTTTGATGATCTTGATCGCGTCTGTGCGTCCGGTACACTGCCTATGGGAACAAACGCTCCTCTATCAACCCGACCTCCCCTCTCGCAGTCTCCACGACTTGATGCAAAATTACTGCTACAGCGCCTTTACGCTGGCACCCCAATTCCATCAATCGATAGCGCTGTTGAGAGCTGGGACTCGTTAGCCAATCTAGATACGGTTGGAGGTGCGACAGGGTCTTCTATTACGACTGCGCCGACCACTGCGGCCACCGCTCCAGCATCGCCCGCATCACCGGTGTCACCACTGTCTCCGACTGGACTCTCGCTTTCGTCAACATCAGGCCAACCAATACCGACTTCAAATTCGAATACACAGTTAAAACCAGGTATGAACGGTATGAATTGGTTTACACGTACGTGGACACAGACAAGTTCGTGATAATGTGATACGATTCCGATATTCTATTGTTCAAGCTTACATCAGATAAAATGCACAACATTGGCACAAATGAGATTATTTTCATTATATACAGAAAAGCTTGACTTTCAAGAAGTGTATCACTGCCATGCAGCCACGAAATCTGTGAAGTCTGATTATATTAAGCTTTTATCGGCAAAAGCACTTGTTAAGCTCTTGTCCTCCAGGAGCAGTTGGATTTTTATGACGTAGTGCTCCTATATGGCAAGTCTTTTACGACATCAATACCGATCTTTTTATAATCTTGACACGCCGCTCGATCGGCATCGTTTTGATGTGTTATCATGTTACTGCCCAACTTGCAATTAGTTTATTTTGTGACCTCAACTACATTTGTGAAAGTGTTCCTCCGTGAAAAACATTGCATTGCTACATTAAAATGAATTCTAATGGTAACGACATATGTAAACATCATAAATATTCGTACGCAATTTTGTACAATTGCAAATAGTGATTGAGCCTCGTACAAGAGTCTCCTACAAGGGAAATACTTATATATTACTTTTGCGATAACGTAAACGGTGTATGCTTAGGGAAATCCTGCACTTCCGTTAACAAGCCAACATTGTAAATTATGACATTTTCAGGAGCGTCTCAACAGCAACAAGTTACCGTTGTAGTTGTCGTCTTTTATAAGCAGTAAAGAAAAGATTTTTAGCGGATATAGTCTTTTTTTGTTTTTTAGGGCTGACCGTCAGCCGACACCCACAACGTCCACGATGCAATTTTTGCATTACTTCGTAAGACGAACTTTATATAAATGTAAATGTGAACCGGCAGGGATCGAACTTGTGCACCTACGTGTGTCCTCCAGTCAAAAGGCGCACATAAATGCACCAAGCCACCGAGCTCGACAGTGGATGCAGTCTGGTGTTTAGCTACTGCGCCATAAGTTAGTTTGGAATATTGTTATGATTTACAAAACATCATTAATACCCATTGAACGAAGGAACATTGCGTTTCTACTAGAACCGACATATAAGTAGCCTTCTATATCGGTAGGCTAGACGATTTGTTGGAAAAGTATCTAATGAATAATGTCTCAGCGATTTATTTCCACCCCGAATATATATATATATATATATATATATATATATATATAGTTCGTATTTTATTCAAGTTAAATGGATATTCTTCCATAATTTAACTTATTATTCTCATCAAAATATCGGTTTCAAGTATGGCCGAAGTTATACATAGAATTACTATGGTTAAATTTTCATGAGTCTTGCAAGTCTTAGTTAATAAAAGTAAGTCTTCAAGGCCTCAGGTGCTTTGTACGATTTAATCTAGCCCAGAAAAACCAATCTCATTAAGGCCTAAAGTTTAGGTAGGAGACTTGTCATCGTGGGTCCACCGATTTGTACGATTGGAGCCGATGAGCCTCGGTTGACGCATCTGATAATGGTCGAATTTGTGCCGGTATAGGATGAAACTTGATACCTACGTGGTCGCCAAGACGGCTAAGTTAGCTATACCTATTTTGTTCCTGTAGTGTTCATCAACTAGTCGCTTATTCGACTACTGGCACTGAAACATACTTTTCGTATGTGAATACTTGAAGTCATGCGGAAAGCTGCTCCAAGCTTAAAACTTGGTGGGTCGCTTGTGAATTTTGTTTGCGACAATACTTGATTATTGTTAACGTGACATGAAAAATGGTTATGTTCCAAAAATATTAAGCAGAATATTTACTACACGGGTCTAGATCGTCCTGGCCGTATGCATATTAGTTATAGAACACAAAATGTTTATTGACATTTGGCCATTTTATGTTAAAAGATTTCACCACAAACGTACGTGCAAGGATTAGATGCTGTTAAAACGATTGAATGAAGTGAAGCCACCTATAGCGTTCGCATAAACCCAAATCGGAAAATGAAATCATCGGACTTATATTTCAAATGTTTTTCAGCGCCCAATCATTAGTGAACCTACTGGGTTATCTCCTAACAGTATGTAGTACTTTTCGTCATGCATTAAACACGTTTATCGCGTACTACAATATATATATATATATTGAACAGTGGAGCTCGTGAGGACGAACTGGTAATGGACTTCGATATTTTCGAGCACGACTAAGAGCATCTTATGCTGACTGTTATTTAATTCCTTAGCTGACCTGAACTAAAGTAGCCGGGGTGGCCAGCGAGGCGACATGGGCATATTCCGCAGACGGGTATCTCCCGCAGATAGTCGCATCACGCACATACACATGTAGCAGAATCGTTGTGCATGGATCTTATCACAAGCTATGCCCACTCGCCGTTTAACACGAGCCTTCAAAGAACATTGTAATGTACAGAGAATAAGACTGCGTTACTTGTTAGATTGAGAGGTTCTGCTGCCTCAATCTTGAACGATGATAAAAGATCATATTTTGTGTCAAACCAAAGTTTTAGTCCTGAACTGGGCGGGACAGTAAATCGCTGGACGTCCGTTGAAGTACTTACCTAAAATTAAGAATGCTTCGTCAACCTGTTATACGAACCATGTGCATAAGTCTGAAATTGGTCTCGTCGTGCATCTCCTGGTGAATACATTCTACCGTACTATTCTGCAGAGCGTACTTTCTGGTAAAAAAAAAATACATAAACATGGGTAATAGTCATTACATAAATCAGGCAGTTACGTCCTTGCAGCGAATGATAAATATTTCTACCGTTTAACAATTGTTTCTCTACATGTGCAGAAATCGACATGAAGGCATCAGAAGATGCGTGGAGTTCTATTCGAGAATGGCAAGCTGGTCTTCCACCGGCATGTCAAGAAGTTCCGCTTGCAAAATCGGCTCCATCGAACTGTCGTTGGGAACCACCCGACTGGGCATTGACACTAGAAAAGCGGCACAAAGCCACGGCACAAGCAGCATCTCCATTATTCCCTTTGCCTCCGAAGGATGCTTCTGGAGTTGCTCGAGATCTGACCACCTCAACGCCTGCTCCTCTTAATAGTCTGCAACTGTTAGCCTGCCAGGGGAGCCCACCCGGTCCTTCGGGGAGCACCTGTCCTCAATCGGGCCCTCCTATTACACCACCGCCTCAAGTTAAACTATCACCACCTCGGTTGACTAATACAGGGGTGAATCAAAAACAAGGTACGTATCATGTTTCGATATCCAGTTAGCTAATCAGCGTCAATTGAACTACTATCCTTTAAGGCTAATCATTAGAGTGCAGTTCCTGTTACTCGATTTCTTTCTATATTTTCACGCAATGTTTAGCCTCACCGACACTCCCGGATATAACAGGACCGTCTGGCTACACCTACAATCCCCCGGCCTATACCCACCATCCACAAACTCAATTTTCACAGCCTCAAGAAGGACGCTCCGTAAACTCCGATGTGGAATCGTCAGACTGGACCAAAGTTCTTGAGGACTTGCAAACTTGCGGACAGTCGCGACTTCTCCGTCAGATCGAACGCAACCTGCAATTAGCAGAAACTCAGCTGGCAGCAAGCGCCACGGCAGCAAGTGGTGTGTCGGGGCTCAGTTCATCGGGGATCGGCTTCAATGGAGGCAAAGCTGGAAGCTGTATGCTTGGCGCTCCTTCATCAGCTCAAAACAAAAGCCCTTCACCCACTCCCGATGCATCATTGTCGTCACGCTTCGATGATCTTTTCGGATTTCAATCTCAGTTCCAGGACGAGATGTTATCGGTACTCGACCTCGCAGCCTCAAGGGCTAACAATCAGGGGAATACTACTTCCTCAAACACCCCTTCATTCCCGGATCCTTCTCCAAGAGGCATACTCAGCTTTGGTCTACAGGTAAGACTTGTCAAAGAAATAGCGAAATCAATCTCCTTAATAGAAACAGAAGCAATTTACAGGGAAGCTCCTGAGCCGACACTTTCACACAAGAAACCCTGAAAATAGGAGTATAAAGGCAAACTGGATATCGTTGTCTGTACCTTAAGAAGAATAGCGTAAGCATGACAATGATTTTTTTTTAGTACTGAGCCAAACCACATGCATCACTAAATAGGTGGTTGGGATCATATTCTAGTGGGGTTAATATAAAGCAGATCTCTGTGAAGCTTGTATGATATAGAGTTCACCAAAAATTCGTTTTTAATAGAAATTGAAAATTAGTATTTGTTGCGAATATGTGTAGTACACGTATTATGACTTTTTTCAGTAATTATAATAGGCCTTTCTTACATTTTCCTCTGGAAGGAAATAAGTAGGTATTTATTAATGTATATCTTATTTTTTTAGGATATACCACCCCCTATCCCAGTTCCCGTAGAGGTGCATCGGGTGACGCTTTTCAAAGACAAGATTTACGATGATTTTGGTTTCTCGATTTCGGATGGACTTTTCGAAAAGGGCATTTACGTGAACCGCATACGGCCCAAGGGACCAGCCGACATGTGTGGGCTCCTCAGACCCTTTGATAGAATACTGCAGGTAAGAGTTTTATTAACTGTGAAGTGCGGTATGTGTTCTGCCGAATGTATAGTTCGGACTAGAATGCATGAGCGTGATCTTCCTTTCATTGTAACAGCATACATTTTCCAATACTGGGTAGTAAATCTTAGTATACACATACAGCTTGGACCATCTTCTTGCTTTCAGATTAACGAGCACAAGAGTCACAACATGGATTGCTGTACAGCGGTGCCTCTTGTTGCGGCTTCTGGCGACACAATCGAATTAATTATCAGCAGGCCGGCTTCATATTGTCTTCCGCCCTCGTATCCCGACTGGGCGCAAGACCAGCCTTGGCTTGAAGATGCTCCCAGCACGCGCAGCTCAATAGTCATTACTCAAACTCTGTAATGAATTCCATTGATGGTGAATTACAGGGCAAGCAGTTAGTTACTTTGAACTTCATAGCTTAAGCTAAATTACCTCTCAGCTTCTTCGACTTTGGATGCTTGCTTCAGTGACGTGATTCAGCGTTTACCAATTGGCCAGAATTAGATTGAGTTAAATTTCTTCAGATTTAAAAATGCAATCCCTACACAATGACATGCAAAGTAGTTCTGTCATAAACTCGGTTTAGGTAAATATAATTCAACGCTTTGTTAACTATATGGCTTACTTTCAGCTAGTCACAGTAAAATACTAAATCCAATTAAAACATTTGATGGCGACTCTTGGCACAATATGCAGTATAGGAACGTATACGACTAGCAGTTGACACATACGGCAAAGCGTATGTGTCAACTGCTAGCCTAATCGAAATTCAATCTGTTTCGTCTTACAGTCGGTATTGTACATACATCTGTAAATAAAGACACAATCCCTAACGCGTAACCTGTGTGCGTTACATTCATCAATATATTTGCAGAGAGCTCTTGGCAATTTAGTTTCTAGTTTCGATTGCATGTCAATATGTCTATGTCCAGTATCATCATTACGCACAGCTTAACATAATTTCTGCAATTAATCTTCCAGTAAAACGAAGGCTGAGTTTGAATAAGATCCATAGTGTTGTTATTAATAGTGTTATTCTTTGTTGACGGTTCATACCAGCAAAACACTTTTTTTTATAGTAAATTTAATCATATTTGTGGTCCCACTCTTCTCTCTACGGCACAACAAGATACAACAACAATAACAACTAGTTAAAGAAGCTCACAAAATCCGTTAGACCGCAGGAACTTAATGGACAGAATCAGTTAGACTGCACAGATTAAAATTAGCGATGCCCGTGTTGTCGCTTTTGTGCTTAGCTTTTGTAGAGTTTCCGTCGACCGCTACTTTTACAATGTATATATCCTTCCCGTGCTTTCTTAGTTTTCCTTATATGTGCTATATATCTGTTGCCGGTGTTTAATTCTGGACTTCATAAAACACCATGCACCAGCATTTTTAACACCTGCATGCTAACATCTCTTGTGACTTGATTCCTCCTGTTTCAAGGACAGTCATATCGTATGCAGGCAACACAGGGCCTAGATTTACTTGATAATATGCCTAAAATCTAGATTACCTTTGTATTTTTGGCCAATACCTATATACACAATGTACAAGAAATTTAGTGATATCAAACATAGTAACTACGTCGTAAACCCTTCTTACATAAACGTTCTTCAAGCTGCACACGCCTGTAACAAAGACAGCTTTTGCTGAGTCGGAAATTGGGTTGGACGCCTCGTCGTGGCGACCACCAGGCGACGGAAGCGATTGTCAGTTAATCCAATCCTTGCGGAAACCATACGGGGCCGCGTCTTTCGGTGAGCTACTCACCACGCTTTGATTCGGCAAAGAGTTAACACTTCGCAGGTGCGATGCAAGCAAAAGGTTCGGTAAGAGTACAGTTTTAAAATTAGTGTGTCAAGTCGGTGGATAGTACAGAGGCTCGAAGCTGTTTTGCCAGCTGCCTTGGCTGCTTTGCCATCTACTGTAGGGAAGCCAATTGACCTCCCCATAGGGCCCGCTCTTGTATTGATAGCATAGTTAATAGGTGCCGCAGAGTGACCTCAAAGGTGATCAGTCGGGTGACCCGTAATCCCGAGGATGCTATTATGCCAGGTTGCGCCTAGATGAGACCCCATCATCCGCCACCACACTATTATGTGAAAGTGTTTCACATCTCTAAAGTAAGAAGATGGAGAAGACACGATGCAGCGACAAAATATAAAGTCCGGTAGCGTACCACCGGCTACGGGGCCTCCCATCCCAGACATTATTGGAGGCGCAGGCGACCAGACCTCTTCGGTATAGAAGGCAACTGGAAGGAGGAATGGTCTACCCGGCCGGGCCCGCGACCCCGCTGAGATCGCAGCTGGCGGCCCCCGTGAAAAAAGCAAGAGAGACAGGCAGCAGGGCTCGAAAAAGGGCCCGGCCGACCTGTCCGCAGAGATAGGCGATTTCGCCAAGATTGCGACTTTGGAAGACCAGAATACTCTGGTAGCCGTTGAAAGCGGGCTAAAATCGCTTAAGTACACAAGCGGGCAGATTAGGGACGTCAGACGGCCTTGGAAACGAATACAGAGCCACCATGTACGAAAAAAAGAAAACAGGAATTCGTGTAAACCCAGGAGGAGGTCCTGAGCAAGCAAATGATGCCTCAAAAATAAGCCAGCAGATGGCGGATAATAAGGCCCGGAAGAAGAAGCTAAAAAGACCTCAGAGCACAAAGTCTAGGTTGCCCTGGTGACGTGCGACGAGAAGGACATTTGAAGGCCTTGAAGGCTGTGCTGAATTTCTTTTCGCTCGCGCGAGATGTGGCCGACAAAGTGCATTCGGTGGCAGTCCCACGCAATCATGCAGAGGTCGAGATTGACGAACAAACTACCATCCCCCGAAACAATTAGGTCTTGGAGAGGCGTATGGCGGAGGAGGCTGATCTCAATAGACTAATTTGTCTTTTTCATCTTCAGGCTTTTCATCAGAGATAAATTTATCTTGCCAAAAGACTTTGTTGCCAAAAGAAAGGTTGATACGAAATAATGATGCGTTTCTCGTACATGTTACCCCTAAGAAGCGGAATTGCATAATACGCCGCGTTATTGAGGCCTGCTGGAGGATTGCAGGGGTTTGCATTCGCGGAGACGGTGCGGTAGCTGCGAACGAAGGTGCGGCAGGCTCCGAGACTTCCAAGCCTCAAAAGCGAAGGGGGAAGGTCATGCTCTACACAGTGGACACAGTTGAAGGTCCGAGAGGAGGATCACTCATACTGTGCCGGCTACGACGTCCGTTGTCGCATTGTAGGGAATCGACCTCATGGTGTACAAATCGGACATTGAGGAGGCGATCAGAGTCCTGTTCGCGATTCGGCCGTCCCAAGCTAGTGCTAAGAGATCGATAGGGGCGGAGAAAGCTCGGTGCTTTTGCTGTCAGGTGCTTGGGCACATTGCCTGAAAAAGTCTACCTGGTGGCTAAGCGATGTAGTAGGTGACGGAAAATGAAGTGCGAAGGCAGCCGGCAAAGCATCAGGGCCGCGGTTCCACTGGGAACTGCTGGTCGAGTGGTGGTCAAAAGCCTTCGAGATTCTGGCCAACAAGCTGCTTGCGGAATGCTGCGTCGCTGTTCCTGTTCGGCGGGTGACAACCTGGCATGACTTACTGGGTCAGTGGACCAACCGACAGGAGATTGCTGGCGTTCGTAGGATAGTTCGCCGCCCTACACGGAGCGTCCGTATAGGACGACATAGCATTGAGAACAAAGGCGAATCGTAACCGTGCCAGGTTAGCACAGAGGACGCTGGCTATTAGAGAAGCCGCTCGTGCAGGGCTGTGTCGACCGATGCGTGGTTCGACAACCCTGACGAGCTGATCTATGAGGTAACCCAGATTCTTACAGGCCATAAAGAGTTTCAAACCTATGTGGTGAATATTGGGAAATGTGGCGCCGGTACGTCTTGTGCATGACTGGGGAGACAGACGACGTTGAACATACGGTTCTGCGTTGCCCCTGGTGCAACAAGAGGGACTGGCATAGAGGGGTTTCCTCGGCCAGTATCGGTGAAGGTGGTGTTATTCTTTCGCGAGTCTAACGGGCCGGAACACGGTGGCTCACTTGAGAGAGAATACACTACACGGGCCAGAATTGCCGAGAGCGAATTAGTAGAGGCTCCCGGGGAGGGGGTCCGAAGGGTCCCCAAAGAGGGACGGCAGGGGCAGCAACTGATGGTCCATCAGGTGATAAGCTCTTGCGCCATCCTCGGGGCGAAGGATCGGATGTTACTTGAGAGACTGAAGTAAGGTACTCGCAAGCGGCGGCGCCTGGACGTCACATGTTTACTCTCCCCTCATGGTCTCGAAGCAGTGTCATTAACATTTTGAACCTTGGGAGGATGGGGGAATGGGAGTTTTAGCGGATCTTACCGCTCCGCACTAACCACGTTCTGGTTCAGTGTCCATGAGCAACGAGTATTTACCTGAAACACCCAAAACGTGCTGGGCCACTGTAGTACGGCGCACAGCGGGATGCTTGCTACAAAATCTGTGGATGTTATATTCTTCTGCAAAAATGGCGAGAACGCCCCGAAAAACATTTGACTGTTTTTTGTTGAAAAGTACATATTTGCTATACCGATTTAAAGGAAAAGGAGAAATGATCCGTTATAAACAGACGAAAAACCATCTAGACGAGCGCTCACAACAATACACAACGTACACAATAAACGGCGATGAATGCAATTATTAAATTGGTTTGTAAACCAACGACGCATCTTTTTCTTCAAGACCATATGCATGGTACGTACCGATGTTCAGAAGGAAACAGGTTGGGAAACTAAACATTTAAAAGTTTTCTGCTACGTGACCTTAGTTATATCCTCGCCTAACATCTGACCTTTCCTCCTGCTAAACGAAACGACCCTGCAACTTTATCAAATAACTTTTAAGAGGCGGCAAAGAGTATTGAGTTGCGGCCTGTGTATTGTTTTGTAAAACGTTTCAGAATAGAACATCTCTTAGAGAAAAAATGTGATTGCATTTTAATTAGAAACGTTCGAACCATTTAGATTCAGAATTTCAGGTTTCGATCGTTTATTTATGTTGCGGCTCTCTGTCCGCGACTAACTGGCAGATGATGAAAGACTGATTTTGTCTGCTCTAGACATGGTTAGAGGAAAGCCAAAGTTCCGTATCTAAACACCTGAACAACCGTTCGATAATCGT
>MNPL01004000.1:15806-25960 GCA_002081605.1 Tropilaelaps mercedesae | reverse complement strand
ATATATATATATATATAAAAAGAACGTACATTGGGAAACTATTGAGCCAAAGGAGCTATAAACTTCGCCGGTATTCGAAGTCAATCTCTTCATAATCTGTGTGTCGGTATAAATCTGCCTGCATTCGAGCATTTGACTGAGCACTTTATAAACGAATTCACAGATACATTCGATATCTCGATGCCATGATGTCGCTTTGGCATGTATCATGCCCCCTGCTCTGCATTGCGTGTGCCTGTTATATAATCCAATTTCTGGCAAAAAGTCGTAATTCTTATCTGGTTTGTTCGGCATGCTCGTTTGTAGTTTCTCACCTATATCCTTCAAGGCGTTTGAACAGGGTTAACATTGTCATTTCATACAATTGGCAATAAATCTGCTGCAGAAACCTCGCGTTCAAAGCGTGTTTACAAACACGCTTTTTTGTTTGTTTTTTTGTTTGTGGATTGTGTAAGGACTAGAAATATTCCGAGGCTCGTAAATTCATATTTCAGCCGTACAAATGTTCTTAATCCTTTCAACCAGGATGGTAAGTCTTGCTTTTATTACCATGCCAATAGTATTTTCATCAAGAGCCCATTAAGAATCGGGATCGTTTTTTGCCGTCCACCAAATAGTCAAAATTAAATTTAACTAATGTTACTGGCCTGGAAAAGAAGCTGAAATACCGATTGTGTTGGATATAAAACTTAAATTACAAATCGATGACTTTGTTTGGCCAGACAATGAAAAACTTGAATGAAAACAAAAGAAAAAGACAAAAAAGCGCGCTGTGATTTGTGATTTTTGGGACGTGTTCGAAAAAGCTATTCTATAGGATGACATGATTTCTGGTAGTAGAAGGTAGAACTCGAAATATACTTCTAGGAGATTACGATTCTTTCCTCCTTCGTCCTTTCGTCCTTCATTTCAGTGCTTCTAAACGACACTACTTGTGGCGAGTTCAACCTAGGCCAATGTGGCAGAGAGCGGCGCGTCACCACAGCGACTGTCCTAGGTGGCAGGCAACTGAATACAGGAATAATCTTAACAAAAAACAAATATACTTAATAAGAAAAATGATGCGTAGTAGCGCTGTTAAGGGCAATGTAAATGGTACTTTAAATACCAATGCCAATGGATTGTATTCGACGTCACAGGTGACGGAATGTTCTTAGTATATGGTAAAACATGGGGCTAAAATATACAACAATTTACATGGGGATACCAGCGTTATCGTGACATCTCAGGGACATTTCGGGTCTCCAACTCATCATAATGTTTTGGTTTCCGAATGCCGTACGTAGTCGGCTGCGTGAGTTTTAGACGCTGGAAGTTACCTAAGAAAAATCACTAAGGAGGGCGTGTTGTATTCAAGTGCCATTTTGGCAGAAATTCAATTTTCAACTTGAAACCTTCGTCGTTTCAAGTGTTATGAAATGAAAAAGGGTTGTCAACCAGATTTCTATTTCGCGATCTACTGGCTTCCAATTGACGATCACTGCGAGTGTATCGACGAGATGTTTGAAGAGCCCAATCGTCGAAGTCACGAGAACGACTTGCGAAAGTGCAGAGCAAAAGCTCTGCGTAGTACCTGACAGCATTCGAAGAAATATCCAGTTTTATATTGTACAGTCTATTGGTACTTACTCCTGACGACTTCGCTCGTTCGTTCGACTTCGATCGTCATTGCAGCAGATTATGTGCAAATGTGAGCTTACTATAGCTTTCTTAGCCTTCCCTGCCTAACTGTCATAATAACTGATGACGTTTGGGCTGCAGCAGCGATCAAGGGTAAAATCTCTTCGTGTAAAGCTTCATTTGACTCCTGGAATGAACCTGGAATGAAGCTTTTTACATTGTACAAAGTTTGGTTGGAAAATTTAGAATGTTCGTACCATCTAGTAATTTGCTTGCCGAAGCTACATTACGTCACTTTCGTAGCAAAATCTGTTGAGGTGCCACTGTTGTTGCCGCATACTGGAATCAGAAATCCCTCTTTAGTGTCTGCCGAAGGCAAGGGCGAAGTTCGGGTCGCGCTTAAATGTATAAAAGCGACCCTTGGACATCTATCCTGTGTATATCAGTTGGGTTTTTGCATCGTATTGCAGTAACCAGTAGATACTGCAATATACACAGACTTCCAATGTTATTGCGTTTTTTGTTACTGGCTTTGATGGCCCCAAGGGTCGCCATATCATTGAGGGTCTTGCGGCGATACATCGTCCCACAGTATACGAGACCGTTTTCTCCAACCCGATTTACCGATTTACCAACTCGATTTACAGCTATATTATAGTAGTACGTGGTCAGATCGATTACCCCTTATAAGTTGTGATTGTTTTCTTCTGAGGATGCATCTGAGGAACTGTTAGACGTGACTTCGATCACGTAAGATGGGTCATTGTCAGCGTCATCTAATGAAAAGAAAACAATCCAGCGAATTTTTTTGTGATTAGCGAGAGACATCTTCTGAAAAGAAGCATTTATGTCACCCATTCGAGAACAAATTCGTCCCTAATCTAGATTGCTATAGAAATATTATGACAGATTTCCATACGTGTATATTAGCAACAAAATAAAACTTCCCAGTTTTATTTTTCTTATTTGTGATTTACTAATGACGACTGCTCGTAGATTCAAGTTTTATTCTGTAAGTTTGTTTATCGCTTCAAAAGAATCAGATAGTTGACGGATAATACACGTCTATTGTAGATTACGCAAGGTTTAATCGTTTGAATTTTATTGATTATTGATAGCAGAGGATTTGTGATTTTACAGTTGTTCTATTGGCGTGTTACCGTAATATGATCGATAGTTACCAAGATGAAAAGAAAAGTGAAGAGTCAAATAAAATGTAAATATGATAGGTAGAAGGAGACAATTTGTCAAAGCTCTGCATTCACATGCTGTAGGTGTAAATCGTACCTTCACCTGAAAGTGTCTTTGATCGATGGACTGACTCGGAAAGCCTTTCTGGCAGGTGCAAAAATGATTCTGGAAACTCCAACGCGAGCTTCGTCTGAAGTTATATTAAAGCGGAGTGATTTGAGAATAGAGCCCTAAGGCTGTGTAAAACTTCTTTTAAACAATACTTATAAATACGAACGAAATTTTTCAGGTTAAAACTGTTCCCCAACGATCTTCAACGGGGAAGAGAGAATACTGATTTAAATTTAAATACTCATTTAGATAATACCAACAAGGATAGTATAGAGGCACAATGTAGAAAACCGTAACATTACCTGTATGTTGGCGAGAAAGCCGTCAACGCTGAGGCAAGATCTTTCAAGACGGTCAAGCGCGACTTCAGCCTTTTCGAAGTTTCCCTGCAACCGTTGCACAGCGTGCAATATGAACTCGTCTAAGTGCTCAGGTTTCTTGGCTTTCGGTGAAACGTCGTTCCTGGCACCACTATCCCTCACATGCATTAACCTTTTGTTTTTACCTTTGATCTTCGTATCACAATGCTTCATTTGCATTTTTCTGATACCGGGGAACTGATCACCGCTTTGATTATTTATATAATGTTTGAAATCGCCTCTAGATTTCGTATTGTCTTTGTAATTCCCTCCATTCAAAAATTTCCGGAAACTACGTGTCAAGCAGCGAAGTCGCAGCTGTAAGAATACGAACAACTTCAATATAATGATTAGGTACAACTATATTTACTATACATCCATAAAAAATTGTCAGCGGCCAAAAGCACGAAGGCCAAAAGAGACGTACACTATTCCATTTGAGATGTATCTGCTTTTACACATTGAGACGAAACATTTTTACAGATGCGCGTAGTGAAATCGACCGCCAAGGCGTAAGCAATAACAACATTCCAGGCATGCTAAAGACTGTAGAAGGAGGTTGGGCCATTAAAGTGTTCTGAGAATAATAGACAAGAAAGCTAGCCTTTGTACAGCAAAAAGAGCAGGTGATCTGACTTTTTAAAGTCATATGGTGTAATGAAACACGAGTGACCTTTTGATATTTCGTAAACAAAGTGCGAAGGCAAAAACAACTTTTTAGTTCAAGACGACTGATACACGCTCATTTACACAGATGGCCATCACTTTGTGAGTCATCTTCTATAAGTGTGTCAATACCAATAACGCGTAAAGTCTGATATTTTCAGCTAATAATCACTGTTGTGAGGTTTTTATCGCAGTATACAGTGAATCTGTTACATGAATGGAGAGCCTTTCTTACGAGTATTCATCCAATCACAATAATCATAATCATGCCCCTTTGTTAAAATCTTGGTAAGAATAATCACCGTAAAGCACAGTGCTAACTCTTGAAAAACAGCGAAACGACATAACGTAGTTATTCGCCTATAAAATTATAACAAAATCAGCTTGATAAACTTGAACTCAAGAGGATATGCTGATCACTTACTGGAAATACTTTTTTGCCTTTTGTTTTGTGGAGTCGCTCTTCAAGTGGCCTCTCAGGCCCATATTTAAAATTCTTTTGCAACATTTCCTACCTCGTACAATAACATCGTTTCCACCAAATAACTGCGCGCTTCAAGGGCACAGATTGCTCCTTTCTAGGGGAAACCGCTGTGGCAAAAAATCATTCTACAAAGAAGTTTTCTGTAATAAGGAGTTACATTTTAGTATCTTGTTCTAAAGCAAAATACTCACGCACTATTATGATTATGTAAAGAAAAGGGCTAGAAAGCTACGACTTCTAATTTATATTATACAAAAATATTTTGTATATAAATACCCCTCCCTTTCTATTTTATTTAGGAGGATCAACATGCGAAATATATCAGTACATGCTACAGCACAACAAACAATTAGTTTGTTCTTTCTACGAGTCTTCATAACTGGTTAAAAAGTAACCTGGTCTGTACAAATCGACCATTGCTTTTTACATCAATGGTTTACTGCTTAACTCAATTTCAGGGTGGCTGTTGTAAAATAGAACTTGGCCGTAATAGCATTGTTTGCGAATTCGTATAATAAGAAATAAGAGCCATATACTTTAAGTGGAGCAACTTAACAACTATGTGTGTGTATATATATATATATATATATATATATATATATAAAACCTGTGATACGCTGCAAACGAGCGTTAATCCTATAAACGTCAGAAGACTGCAAGTACCGTCGTAATAGCATTATTTCAATAACACATTTATATTTATGAATGGCAATACTTCATGCATAGTGAACATGATTGTGGTCGAAACTTATCTTGCAGATGAACAATTTTTTCATCAAAACATTGATAAAAAGCAATTCCTACAATTGCCCCAAATCGAGCAAATTATGCAAGATATATACAAAACGTGACTAACTGTTAATTACAAGCGATTCTATAAAAAATTTAAAATCAATAAGGACTTCCGATTTCGATTTACTTATATACATTCTAAATACATAGCATACCCTGCAAGTAAACAGAAGTTGCAATAAGAAGCCACAGAACCTGGGTATAAAATACTGTGAAATCTAAATATTAAACCCATTTTGTAAGGGTAAGTTCGAGACCTTGAGAGTGGCTTACGAAATCCTGTGTTCTGTAGGATATCCTTTACAAATCGCAATAATTGAGAAGGCGATCTCACTCGGGATAATGTTATCCAATATTATCAGAACAAGGAGTATTATGTGGATTGTGCATGCTTGAGGCAAAAAGGTCCAACTAACTTAAACAACGGTTTAAAGGGATCTCAAGAAAAGATCCTTCTAGAGCTTTTTTAACCGTCTCTGGGACTCTCTACAACTTACAAAAGTTGGAATAGTAAAAATTTGGAGTAGTATGTGTTTGGTGACTGAACATCCTTGTTTTCCTATTATACGCATTTTCTGCTGTGAGATTATGCACAGCATAATAGTTATAAAACCAGTTCTCATAAAGTACAATGACTTGCATCCTTAATGGCATTCACTGCAAGACGCAGTGACCAGATTCACGAAGAAATGGCAGTGAATTCAGGTGGTCTACGTCGGCTCTGCTCATATTTAGTCAAATTTTCTGTACCCACACTATTAAAACGCATCTCGCCTTTATAATCATGAAAGTGGCTATGTAAACGTGAGTCGTATGGTCCTGAGGTAAGCTATGCATCGAAATATTATAAAAAGCGTCAAAAGGCAGATTGGGGTTAGATTAGAGTAAGCAGTTCGTACGCCTTAGAGTAGTTTTTCTTTACCTCTACAAATTAGGGCCCAGAATGGCCCAGAACAACGAAAAGGCGCTCTAGACTGACGTGCGGAAAGTCAATCCACTCCGTGGAATAAAAAATCCCACGGAGATCCCGTAATTATTTACGGCTGAGAGTGGGCAAAAGGAATGCGTAGTACAAAACAAGACGTCAGGTTGCCAATAGCGCATTTTTAAGTTAGTGATTAGTGCTATTGTAATGTCAAGGTAGCTCCTCAATACCTGATAGAGATTGTGGTCTGAAATCACGCTGATCACACGATCAATGCATATTTGATCGATAGGATGCCTATTGACTTTAAATGATTTAAATGATTACAATGTAAATTCGGTACGGCGTTTTTCGTATTATTGCCCATGATTACGAATTGCTATTTATTTGACACTAAAATAGACGAAAAAAGTTCTGACGCATGAGTTTGTCGTTTCTAGGCCCAAAAATTTTGACTGTCGTGTCGCAACAGGAATACTTGGCCAACACCGTGGCTAAAAATAATGAAAAACAGTTTTCAGAATGCAAGACAAAAGTATTATTTCATTATCATGGCGGCTGTCTAGCCATTCTACTCATATATATATATAGATATACATATACTTTTCCGTAAGCCTCTTGATCATTCGTTTGCCACGCATGCCACCTATCAGCCTGAAATAGCTCCTTGCGCTTGGTAAAATAAGGCTTTTCAACCAATTATGTGACAGTGTAAGTCTTACGCTCCGATTTGTTCTCAAGTTCTCCAGATTTGTTTGAGCACTCCGAAGTGCTCGGCCACGCCCTTTTCCGAAACATACATATATATATATATATATATATATTTAAAGTGCTAACAGACCGGATCCTAAAAAGGGTACCAGTTGCTGCAACCACGGGGGTCGAACCCTTGCACTACGTGTCTCCTCCGGTTGCAAGGTGCACGCGAATGCACCAAGCCACCGGCCTCAACAATTATGAATGACCTGCCCATCGATTGTCGTAACTTACCATGGCTCCGATAATTGTTCTAAAACTGAAAATTTTTCTTTCAGATAATGGATTTAATCTGAAGATAAGATTAATAATGCTATTATCACTGTGACCAAGAGAAATTTAGCCAACAAAGTCAATCATTCAGCAATAAACAAAGAAAAATTATTTAATTTCAAATTGAAAGATCTATCGAATTGTAGATGTGCCAAGGGGCTTTTGCAAAATAAACAAAATATTGGTATGGTTACCCCCAGTTTGCAATCAATAGCAAAGAACAAGTGTTACGCTTAAGTGACAAATCGCTAAAAATGTATTTTTTGTTACTATAAGAGGTTATTGAGCACACTGGAACATACCAAATAACTTTGTAATTGAGGTTTTACAGCCAGTAAACCTCGAGATCTATAAGAGGTTGTTGAGCATACTGGAACATACCAAATAACTTTGTAGTTGGGGTTTTATAGTCAATAAACCTCAAGAGCTTAATTGTTGAAAATGATCAATAAAATGAAGAAAAGTGACGTCTGATACCTATAGGATACCTCAGGATTTAAGATCTATCGAATGAACTGGGTTTATAGCCTCCACTGCCGTAAAGGGATCAATGTTAATATCGAAATTTCGAAGCCGGTGGCAGTTATGCTATATAATATCCATTGCATAATAACCATTCTCGCACCATTTATCAACCCGATATCTTGACAGAAATTTATCGAAAACAGTGGAAAGCTTAAATACGTTGTTTTTGTATGGTCATTTCATATAAATAATTAAATTGATGTACGGTAATACTTATAATAATAAAAAACAATCGCCATTACAGAGAATTTTGCAATGAGGTGGTGCCTTACTACTGAATAAATAACCGTTTGTTTTATGTCGCCACAGTGAGAATGTTACTATACAAGTACGTTATGTTTATTAGGAAGTAACAATCCAATTTAAAATACTAAAAGGCGATATTTACGCATTACTTTTTACTTTAACTGTTATTATTACTAGAGTACTTCTTGTAGGAGTATAGTTTATTGATAACTTACATTTATTAGACATAGGTCTGTAGTTCAGAGGTACTATGAGCACAAATTCGCTAAATCAAATGAATTAGAAAACACTTTCATTTTGTGAAAGTTTAGCACGTATTATAAAGAAATAGATATTAGGTGTCTTAGGTGCTTTAAAATAACTTGCCGAAGCATATTTATATGTAAGCCAGTAAACTCATTAACTAAAAATACATTCGTTTTATCCGTTTTTATCAAGAGTATTTATTCATTCCCTTTACAGTGTGTATATTTGTGAAACTGCCCATCTCAATGTAATCGTTTTATCAAGCTCTAGCTTTTTTGTCTATGGAAACCAATAATCAACGCATTTCATGATGAAATATTGACTTGGACGTATGCATAAGTGTATCTGTTCTCCGTCGAAAGATCCCGAGGCATTTATCGTAGAGTTACGGACGATACAATTGAATACATCATTGAATAGCTTTATGAATAGTTCTACATAATTGAATAGCTCTTTTGTCGTGCTGTCAAAAGTGGCAACTGCCACCATCGCCACTATTTTATCTATTATTTTTACTGTTACTTATCCAGGCGACGCTGCCCGATATCCGAGTTACAATGTGTGAATAATATCTGTCGTCTGTCGAAAAACTATGAGAAACACGTCTCCCGTTTCGTTTTTCGTGCATGGGCACGAGTATCTATCTAATATGCTTATGTCCATATGCTTAGCTTGTGCTTATGGTTATGTCCTATTTTCCTGTACAAATTCTAGTGGAGCCGTTTCCATGCGGTGTGTATCAACGTATTTACTTTCCGTCGCTCTTGTTTGTTTTACTATACATAGCATGCGCATGGTATTATACCTACATATGACTCAATTATATAATAATAGCTAATTTCATAGTAACGACATAAAATTATAATATTCATCCGTAAGAAAGTTATTAAGGAGTATTGCAAAATAAATTTATTGTATACTATTTTGAGGATTAGAATTGCTTCGGCGTTGTAGCATATGATGTACCTTATGATTGTTAAAAACAACAGCAATCAGTTGTGTCTATCTTTACCCGTTCTGTTGAGGTTTTTTCGAGCTTTCTGGCTTCTTATTTTTCTGTTTTACAAACAGCTTTAACCTAACAGATCTAATATATATATATATTCGCCACATTTACTGCTTTTATTACCGTACACATCTCTGCGAACATCTTTGAACAAAAAATGCGGTTAAATTAAGCATTACTTAAAGGTTGTGTTACCATAGAAAAGTGATCGATGAGATTTTCAACTTTGACGACTTTGCCTTGGCCTCTTGATAACCCCTTGGTACCCCATACTGGACAATTCTGCTTTGTTAGGATCTATCTAACGACATACCATTTTAATCTCTTTTGTAACAACTCTGAACCGTCATAGGGAACTTTCGTCATCGATCGGTATAGTGTTTCTCCTCAGTTAATGCATATTCATATTTATGTGAAGATATTCTGGGAGGTCATACGAAAAAATGTTTATTTTGTTATTTGGAGATTTCGAATCCATGTTTTTGATTTTTTGCATGTATCTAATTGCCCTCCCCCTCCTTGCTCGCAACCTGCTTTTCTCCAGTATATATATGTTTACAATTAGTGTTGTTGTCATTCGTGACGATTACAATACGATTTAAATGTCACATTGATGGAATTCACTCGATACAACAGTTTATGGATTTAGGATCAGTTTAAGGATTATGCATAATTTCTTTAACAACACTATGATGAAATCTCGACTATTCTTTTCAATTATAATCAAATATTGTTATTTGGTATTGTCATTATCATAATAACCGAACTGCTACAAAATAAATATGGTTATCATCTAATATTCTTTTGTAGATGTGCGAATAATCAATGGCTAATTTATTTTTGGCTCTCTTTGATGCGAAAAAGCGCCCGAACTTTTATATTCCCAGTGGATACATATTCTCAGATTTTTTTTGCCAAACACTAGCTTATTTTTTTGCTGTTATCGTTAAACCT
>MNPL01004000.1:0-15189 GCA_002081605.1 Tropilaelaps mercedesae | reverse complement strand
ATATATATATATATATATATATATATATATAAGCATGTTTTCGCGGTTCGCTATGGGAGAGCGAGTATGATAATAATCGCACTCTCGTCATTCTGTTGTTATAGGATCACTTAATATCATTCTTTTATTTTTAGTACAAAATATATAGTATAGTTCACTTGTGCTTCCACATTAAGCTAACCTCTGGGATGATTGGTACAGAGAAAGCAGAAGGCGATAGTTTGCCAGGTGCTATGTAAGACGTCTATTCCTACGAAACTCGCGGTTCATCGCGACTTTGTTCGTTGCCACATATTTGTGATTGAAGAATTATCACTCACCAAACACCGAGCAGCTTCCGTTTCAATACAAACCAACCATCCAAGAAACAAGCTTTCTTTCGGCTTGAATATATAAGTAGCCAGTACAGTGTCTTTTTAACCTATGAATACTCTCAGATCCTTTAAAGAGAAGAAAGGTTACTATCCCTTTGTATCTCGAACCTCTGCCTGTATGACACAAGAAGCTAGAAAACAATATCATCTTGACAATATCCAGGTATAATGATGTAACGATTCCTTCTTGACGAACTTGTCAGAGAAGTTCCGAAAGGAAAACACTGCGCACAAACACATTGCAATTCAGATAGACCTGATTTTTACGCTATTCCTACCTACATGAATTACTTTAGACTTTAGTCAATATGTATTGCATCACGGATTTCGATAGCTTAAGAATATAGCCGTCCTTTCCCGTCTTGCACTAATAAGTGTTGTGTCGATAAAACTATTTTAATCAGTAACTATTTGACGTTATTATAACCGATTCTATACATGTTATTTTGTCGCGTAAGGCGAAATAGTATGCTCAAGTACATAAATAAATTCACTAATCCATTTTTATTATATTATACATGTTATGTAGCTTAACATAGAGCTGTGTGCCTATGTGAATGCACCTTTCAGTTACATTTGGAGATTATTGACTTAGCGATTGCCTGCCCTGTTCTTTGCCTTCTTACAGTTTCGTCGATGTTACTTCGTTTTTTGTTATTCTGCAACTCTTTATAATTTTTAGCTGCTATGGAGACAGATGTTCTTAATCTTTTAGAATTTAACTTCATCACTGTCCATGTCTAATGCGTACCGGAACCTCTTTTCGCCACTCAATAAACGCGTTCAAGAGCGCGTGTTGCGGAAAACGAATAGAACAGTTCGGTGATATGGTGAATTTCATCGCATACTTCGTGGTCACTTAGTTTTTGTTTTGGTGTGACTTTTATAGCACTAATTTATTTGTCCGTCTCTCTGTAACCTCATAACATTCAGTGATATTATTACTATTGTTGATTGAATCAATGCGATTTCTGACGCGGTCTTCTTTTCGCTTGATCACTTTTGGTGGCCCTTAATCCTTCATGGTCCGAGCAGGCGGCCGGGCTCCTTTTTAAGCGCTGTAGAAGTCAGACGTGCCTGTTGCTGCTCTCTGCCGGCGGCATGCACCTCCTCGACGACCACCCGCGCGAACGCGAGCCGGGCTGCGTCTTGCACCGCCTCGTGCACGGGGTCATGCATCGCGTCGTGCGCCGATCCGTGGCTCGACGAAGTGTCCACATCGAGGCCCAGCGCCGCTGCCCCACCTACCTCAGTGCGCCGGTGCACCTTTTCGTGGTTGCGCAGGCTCGACTTGGTCAAAAACTTGGCCTGGCAGGTGGGGCACTCGTGCTGGCCCTGTCCAGTATGCACTTTGTTGTGGTCTCGCAGGTGGCTGGAGGAGAGGAACGATGCGTGGCAGGTCTCGCAGCGGAACGGCCGATCACCTGAATGGGTGCGTTCATGAGAGCGCAGGTGGGACGTGCTCACAAAGCTCTGCCCACAGCGTGCGCACGCATACGGCCGCTCGCCCGTGTGCGTACGCTGATGAACTTTCAGGTGCGACGAGTTGATGAAGCGTGCATCGCACAGCGGGCACGCGTAGGGCCGTTCCTTGGTGTGACATCGTTGATGACTGCGAAGGTGTGATGAGCTGACGAAACGCATGGGGCACACCGTGCATTCGTACGGCCTTTCGCCCGTGTGCGTGCGTTCATGTACTTTTAGATGCGACGAATTAATGAATCGCGCATCGCAAAATGAACACGCGAACGGTCGCTCCCCGGTGTGTGTACGCATATGCACGTTCAGCTGCCCGCTCGTTAAGAAGGCCTGGCCACATGTCTCACAGCGGAGTACATCACTGCCATGTATTCGAAAATGACGGTTAAGCGCGCGGTCGGATGGGAATGACTGCGTGCACAAGTGGCACGGAAAACGCAGTGCCGGCGAAGGCGAAGGCGCTGGTATGGGAGGTGCAGGAGGCGCCCGTGTTCCTCCCGTCGAATTGTTGTTATTACTGTTGTTGCTATTATTGTTGTGTTGTTGTGGCGCTTGTTGTTGTGCCTGTTGTTGTTGCGCTTGTTGTTGCTGCTGTTGTTGATGTTGTTGTTGCTGCTGTTGCTGAGGCGATGAACCCTGTCCGGCTGCCGATTGCGGTGCGGATGGCGGTGCCTGGGTTGCAGCTGCTAAGGCTAATCCACTCCAGGGCGGCGGAAGTCCTGGGGGTCGAGGTAATGAAATCCGTGGTGGTTGCCCGGCCACGCTGGGTGCTCCGGTAGGCCGTGAGCTGGAAGTCGACGTGTTCCCCGACGGCCCAGAGCTGCTGGTTGGAGGCTGGACCGTCGGGGGCCCTGAGGCCGGGTGTTCGACGCCCCCTCGACAGGCTACACGTAGCCACTGGTGCCACTCGTCCGCCAGTAGCGCGGCTGATACGTGCTGACTTGGATCTAACAATTGTCCAGCAACGAGAGTCGAAGGCTGGGGGGTGTGATGCGGTAGGTGCGAGTGATTGCCGTCCGCTCCTCGGGAGCCACGTCTCGTTTCTGACGTCGCTCGCCCGGGGCCGCCGCCGCCGCCGGCGGACGGCACTTCTAGCGACCCCGCGTACCACCGGACTGCACCACTATCCGCCACGCTGCTACGCCCGTCAGCCTCCGCACGACAAACAGGTGGAGGCGCCGCACATGAGGGCGCCCTCACGAATTCTCACACCACCAACAACACCACAGCGCACCAGCGAACCAACAACAATTTCACCTCTAGTCGATCAGCCAACAATGCGATTTAACAACAACAAAAACAACACAACTACTACAACAACAAAACAGTTGCCGACGCTCCAAACCCGCCCAATCCGATAGATAGCTAAATCGTCGCCAAGCAGTCAACGAATCAATAAGCCAAGCAACTAACTGAAACCACCTTCAACACTAACACCTGCAACCGATTACGAAGAACCTATTCTTGACGACACATAAACTTTCTATTGTCCCTCAATCTTCCCCGTCTCTTACCACGAGAAATGACCACACGGCATAATTGTAACCCTATGATGCATTTTTAGTCCTCACTCTAATGCAGTTTTTCCACACGATCCAATACAGCACGACGGCAGCGACGACACCGACAACAATCCAACCAACCAAGACTCACAGCGACAGCAGCCGCAACAACAGCAGCCGCGACTGGAGCAGCAGCAGCCACCAATTACAACGAGCAGTAGCAGCAGAGTAGTAGGCCGACGACAACGGCCTTAGCGGCGACGACTACAATCACCAGCACAACTACACCAGCACCGATATACCACTGCTGGCATTACTATCATGACTATCACCGGCAGACGAGCAAAGAAGGCGGCGATGACGACGACGACAACAGCAGCAGTGTCGACCGCAGTAGAAGAAAGTACACTCACTCCGCTCTCACAGAATAGAACAGAATGGCCTATCCTGCCACCCAGTAAACCGACCGATCGACCAATACAGATATAGATAGCCCCTAAAAGCGAAAACCGACGGTCGTCGACATGCAGAAAGGCAGACGAACGGTGAAACGGACGGACCAACGATGTCGACTGCGACAACAACAGTGAACCGACGACTATCGCGGCGGCGGTGGTAACAGCGGCCGCAGCACAGACAAAGACAGACCTCGCAGCATCATACCCTCACATCATAACAGCGATACACTGAGAGACACATACACACTTTAACACGCAGCCGCCCAACAACAACAACACAGCCGCTGATAAACACAGCCACAGAGAGCAGGACGACGGCAGCCGCCGAAACAGCAGCACAACGATAGATGGCCCTAGCCCGATAATAACATTACAACACTAACATCAGAGCTATTCAGTCACGTAGCCATCAGTCGGAAACGACAGCCGTCATCAGCATAAACTGCAGCATCACAATTAGTAGGAGAAGAGCAGCAGCGGCGTCCGTAGTAATAGCAGATATGATAAAAAAAATTAGGCAGAAGAGAAAGACGACAACGCCAACAGATACCAGAAGGTGCGTCGTCCACCGTCGTCGGAAACAGCAGCAACAGCAGTGCCACAGTCGATTCGCATAACGTAACAGCACGGACAGCAGCAGCAACGGCACACGGCGGAACACAGCACACTCCACACTCCACACCACATAAACAACTCTTCTAATTGTCTCTCTCCCCTCACTCCGTTCTATCTAGCTTGTTTGCTTGCTTTATCACATTTCGCCCCCTCTCGCACTCTATTCACCTAGAGTGTGTATGGCCACTCGGGCTCATTGCAGTTCCTAAAGCTGTGTACGAATATGTCAATAGAGATTACACTCTCTATAGCGGCGGCGCCGCTGAGGTGACCACGTCCGTATTGCTGCAGCCTTCTGAATAGATGCTTTTAAATATTATAGCCGCGTGTGAATGTTCTTTATTTATTTATTTCAGAAACCGAAACCACTCATGGCGGGCAACAGAGGAAAACAGCAGTATCTAGAAGCGCGGGCGCGACGTTTATATAGCGACCATGACGCTTTTCGCTGAAGTAGTCATTCGGAGGCTGTCGGACACGACGGTTGACAAGTAGCTGTTGTTCAACTTATAGGACGAGGGGTGAAGCAAAAAAAAACTGTGTAGACTCTCTCTGCACGATTCTTGAACAAAATGCGCTAAACCTTAAGTACAATAACATTGATATCATTAATACACCGGAGTGATATATTTAAAATGTGCCTGAAGAGAAATGTCTCCGATGCCACTAGTAAAATTCGCTCGGGGTTCAGGGGGCTATCACAAGATAACAAAAATTTACAAGATTAATTTTTTTATAAAAGAAAAATATAATATTTATCAGTGTACGGCATTAAAATGCTAAACTATGAAAAATGTAAATTTTTAAGTTGTTTTTACATATCTCTCATGGTCAGCTCCTTGTATGGTAACACGCTGTTACATTGTACATGTATATTCTGGTATAGCAATATTACATCTGAAAAGCAGGCAGCGTTTACCAGTATAATATAAGTGGTAATATTTTATTCATTTTTATGTGAACTTTTGAATTTTTTTATTATGTGTCCGTATAGCTTCTCTGACGCATGCACAGACGATGGCGACTTAGCCAAATTCACGAAATACGCTGAGTTTGTTTCGTGGCGAGAGCATGAAAAACGACTTCGTCCCCTGTACGCTTGGAGTTGGATCGCGGTTAGTCGTAGTTCTATTCGTGCGATAAAATGGCATTCGTTCTGTCTGGCGCTCATGAGCAGTCGTACTCACTCGTCGATGCCACATCTGCAAGTGAGTTTCGCCGGTAAAGTGGCCGCCCCCTCGTTCCGACTCGACCTAAACTAATAATAAAATGTCTGTAGCGGTTGGAAGAAAACGAATTTTACTCGATCTTGCCTCGATACAGCCGCAAACCCCCGCCTTCACACAGGAGGCGGAGGCACACGATCCCAGTTGACGTTCTCGGCAGAACCTTACGGTAATCTTGTCGATCGAATAAGGCAATCCCATTGCCACTGGAGTAGGCCTGTGAATATGTATGCACGCTCATGTTTATAAGAGTGATTGCGATAATTGCAGAAAATGCAGCGTGTGACTGTTAGTTGGCCGGCAGTGTTGAATTAGCGTCCCAGATTATGTACATGACGCAACGAGTATCCCCTACATGTTTTCATTAAAGTGGGGTTAAGGTAAACTCAGCGCAGTAAAGAACCTCGAACGATTATTGATAAAACTATTCTTTTGCTAATTTTGATCTACGTCCGTATACGAAAATATGAAGGCCATATTTGCGTACCATTTACGACCTAATTGTTCTTGCTATCTTCCATGCACTTTATGGACCACATATTATCTTTAGGTAGTGGCATTTCGCTGGCGTTCAGCGAAGTATACTTTGGTTCTATACTGAAAAAGCTAAAGGTAATCCAAATCTTTATTTCGTGTTGAAGAGGAACAATGCTTGTTCTAACTGGGTGTCATTAGAAATACTTCTTTTTGTCACAAGAAAAAAACTTAGATTAAATTTTAATCTGTTACAAAGCTTAAAGGGGCCCGCCATTTTTAGTTCGCTGTGTACATCGCTTTTGAAACAAGTAATATGAAAAGCGGCATTGTGATAAATCATTTTATGACTAGAGTTGAAGCAGCTCCTATGCGGGGTAACAGCACTTTTATAGAAATTAGCGAGATGAAAGAAAAGCGCATGCATGCGTAAAAACTAGCGTCTTTTTTTGATGCAGCAAGCGTGCACCTAGGCTCCGAGCAAAGGCAATGCAACTGGAAATGCATAGTGTTGGTAACCACTCTACAGAGATATTGATATGTAGCTTTTCACCCTAATAAAAGAGTGAAAAAATTAATAAGCAGTGTAGCGTCTTCAACTACATTAGAATTTATTAGCGGCACAGTCATAATGAAGTGCCAACGTCTTGTTAAAGCTGAGTCCAAATGGGTGCACGCTAAACCCCTACAGGTAACTATGGAACCGCCTCAATAGAAAATAGTCGACGAATCGTTTATTAATGAATCTGTTGTAAGTATGCTGTTTGGTCCACTCGAAATAATATTGAAGAAAATAGTATACGGAAATTAAATACAAGCTCAACCAGCGCCAAAAAATATTTGCTAAAGCCCACATATGAGAAATTTAATAAAAGAAAGGTTGAATCGATAGTCTGCATTGGGTAACTTCATTTTGAACACGGCGGTTTGCATGCTTATTTGTAAACTGACTGTCTTTGAATGACTCCATAACTCAAATAGCAATCTTCACAATGACCATCAATATAAATACGGTTAAAAATAAAGGAAAAACAGGCAGAAAAATCGGTGGTCGTCCGCTGTCGAATGTAAATTAATTCAAGGTGGGCTATTAGTTGGGACCGAATAAAATTCGAATCAGACTGGACATAATTGTGAGCGTGATTGTCGCCGACCGAATTGTTGAAAGACTTAACAATAATTTAGAGCTTTTTTGGATGAGAAAATGCATTTGCCTGCATCGATCAAGCTAAGGGTCGCGGATAAAAGGCTCAACTGATACATGACAGGTTTTTTAAGCTTATTGAATTAATTATTTCAACCCACGATCTCTAATAGTCACGGTGATTGCCTAATTAACTACCTAGTTGGGAATAGAGCTGATGTTTGCCCTCCATATTTTATTTTCAAAACCGCTCAGAAACAATACCGTTACACAATGCTGTGACGCCGTAGGTCGAGACTAATTCTACTTAGAACTAGTCTACTAATTATATGAAACTGTGTGTTTTTCTTTAACTTCAGAAATGGGATTCATTATCATTCTATAGGGGACAGCGCGCAGGTAATGCTGAAGGTTTTGTTGTCTACAATCGTCGAGCAGTGAAGGGGATCCCTCGTCGCGGTTATTGCCATGAAGGGAGGTTCCAGGCTGCCGTCTTTTCGCGTTCTATAAAATTATAATCCAGTGATGCTGAAAAACGAGCTGTAGATTATGAGGATTGGGCCACTTAAGGGAAGAATAGGATGGAAAACAAAGAGTACAGTAACTTAACTGGGTAGTAGCCCAAGCCAAAGCAGCGTTGGTTCGGTCGAGTTGGCTACGGAGTTAACACCCTCTTTTAAATTAAGGACATCTAAATATTTTTTAAAGCTGACCATTAGCCAACATTTAACGTCCACGGTAGCAGTTTTGCATTACTTCGTAAGACGGACCCCATATAAATGTTTATTTGGTAATTCTATCAACAGTCCAAAAATTCCGGTTGAGCCGTGGTGCCGGTTGGGACTTTTCGGGTCCAACGGAGTATATAGCCGGGGAAATGTCCTTCCTCTACTGGACTGGCCCGGATTCCGCAGGAATTAGTGTAATTAAAAAGAGCAGAGAAGAAATAAATTAAAGACATAAATAAGCAAGCAAAATAAAACACTGTCAATGCGCCATTGGCAGAGGTTCCCATCCCCATTAATAGAAAACGCGCCATTTTCAACCTTAATTTGGCCTCAAAGGACGGTATATGCAGCAGATCTTTTTTGTCATGCTGACGACACCCCCGAAAATAGACTGAGCGAGCTACTAGTAGTCAAGGAAAGGCAGATCGACGAACAAGAGGAACAGATAGTAGAAAAAAGTTACAAATCATGAGAAAGAAGAAAGAACTTTATAAGTAACAACACCAAGAAAAGCGAAGATTCCGAGATTCTAGAAAAAAAGGACAAATTTTGAGCAACGGACTGGCTAAATTCAACTAGGACGCCACCAGTTTGAAGAATTCAGGCAACAATTACCATCCTTACCGCGATGCTTATTACGCAGATCACAGAAATTGTCGAATGTTTAGAAAAGTTCTGCCAAAGGGCTACGCATGGAAAGAGAAAGTCAATGACTTTAGGCAGCACAGGTAGACTGTCTGGATTCATAGAGAGTATCCCAAAACGGAGTTGGAAAAAGTGATATCTAGAAAAAAGCGGCAGAAAAGAGAAACTCAATGGTTTCTTCGCGAGGGTCAAGTCGCTTGAAGATGCCGTGGAGCTGTTTTAGTTGAATGACGTAGACTCACTAGCAGCAGAATCGTGCAATTTAAAAGTAACGATCGTGAATGATAATAACGCAAGTAACAATGCGGAACTGCGAAAGCATTTCTCTTAGTTTATAGCACTGACAAGTTGATAAGATCGTAAACTCGAAAGGAAGACCGCTGGACCTTGCTGGTTAACCTTAGGAAAGTTGGAGAACACAATTTGGGCTTAGACAAGATACCTCAGTCGCCGTCAACGGACTGGAGATCATGATCATCACAGTTGAGAAAGCTTGAAAGGACCGTTTCAAAATAAGCCATTAGAGCAGGCAGTACGAATCAATCTTTCTAGAGTCGGTACAAATGGGAGTAGCAAGTTAGATAGGTTATCCCACAAAGGAAGCGGGTAACCGACGCTGGAACAGGCACCGGCTCACCAGTGGCAAATCATTAATTACACTACCATCATTGCCAAGAAGAGACGGAGGACACAGTATAAGTACGGCATTTATAATCATATGACTATGGGCTGCGAAGAGCAAGTGGTACACCCAGATATTTCTGGTTTTGGTAAACTACCTGAAATATTTGGGAGAAAGTATGTGAAGCCACGGCTCGGGCAACATAGGTCCTAGTTGAAGATGAAATAAACGTCAATACTAGAATGCTAAAGGACGCTCGATGCCAAAAATCGCGAACATTGAAGTGAACACCCATGTGTTCCAAAGAACGGGATGAAATTTACAGCGAAAGATCCTATCATAGATACTCTTTGGCATAGTGATGCTTTCAACTCCATGAGGTGGGATGTCAGTGCTTTCTCGTACCTTCTATGCCTCATCGGCTACACAGCGAGAGGCAAATCACTTAGGGCAATGAAGGGTGACGCAGATCAATAACAGCGGGCATTCTATAGCTCCGATTTTTAATGAGGTGTAAAATTCAATCCATTTTAAGCATCGAATATTACGACTAAAAATATTTGCCACAGTAATGTGGTTCGTCCTCGCTAAAACTTTTAATTATAGAACTTGGGCCATGATTTGCAACTGATCTGCTATCACCTCAAATCAAGGCTTGAATATGAACCGCTTGTGGATTGCTAGTTGCCCGTCCCAATCCATCTTCGTAGATTGTACAACTACGTTTTCTTTTTCCAGATGGTCCTTTTTAAGCAAGGTTATTTCAGTTGACTTGCTGCCCCTGTCCATTGTTGTTTGTACCGGCAACTATAATCTGTGACTTTGGCATTGTTGAGTGTTTGTCTGATATCATGCATCCTATCAACGCGTACCTCTGAGTGTATTCTTTTCGCGAAGACCAGTGGCCCCGGGAAAGAGACTGAATTTTTCCGATGTCCAACAGGTACAAATTGATTCTCTTATGGTCTATAAGAAATTAAATGAGTTATAACCAGTTCTCCGGCTCCTCGCCCCATCCAGTGGGAAATATTCGAAATGATGTCTTGAACGACTGCCTCGGGATCCCCGTGGACTGCCATTCCATTCTACCCTCAAGCTGTCTATTGTACACCCTGACGTTCGTCCAAGCGTCTTGTGAAATTTAAAAGTGAGGCCCTGTCGGCTAAACTGACGTATTTAGACCCAACATACCTCAGAGAATAGTAACCGAATGCCCGACAATGAGAAAAAAGCTTTTTTCTTTGTCTTCACAAATTGACTTTCAGCCACATGAAAACCCGTATGCTACATTCTATATGCAATCTAGAAAGATTTAAAAGATACAGCTGAATCATACGAGCTTTGGACGAGACAGATTGATCTTTGTCACCCACCCGAAGGACTCAGTGCAGTAGTAGTAACACTTGCAGTAAAAACATGAAACCTTCTTTAACGACCGAGTATTTGATATGTAGTGCGACATTAGTGTCGAGCGAGGTCGGTCAATTTGTATCGCGTTAATCTTACAAAAATTCTTTCAAAAAACCATTGTGAGAACCATAGAGCTTCAAATATGAGTATTGCGATTATAACTAGATTTAGATTAAATGTAATGTACAATAATTAAAGATATGGAAGAACACTTAAAATTACCGCGCTTCTTATTACAGCAGTTGTCGTGAATTACGGCATAAAACTAATTTTAATTTGTCCGATCCGTTAGTCACACAATATATAAAAATCTTTTCACTATTAGAATGCCAAGGAGGGTATTTACTATTGAACTAAATAAATTTTTTAAATAATTTATTCTTCCTAATTTTCTGCACACTTTATGCAAGGGTGCACCTTTTCAGTCACCGAGAGGACAACTAATTTTTCACCTGAGGAGTGCCAACGCATGACCTTCAATTTGGGAAATCCAGCTGTGTGGATGAAGACAATCAAATCACTTCGGAGCCTCTGACTTGTAACTGCTCTGGTTACCATGTACAGCGTTGGGCTGTTTAGCATTATGCTGGCTTAACAGAATTTATTGTGTTTATTATCGGTTTCGTTTTCGTTCAGCACAATTTGGGAAGCATTCACGGGCGCGAACCCAGTGTAACAATTGACGAATCTAAAAGCCAAACTATACAAGGCGTCTAACGTAACTACTACAGCAGATACCCTCAGCCAGAGTTCGCAGTAGCAACATTTACATGAAGGGTTTATTTTGCCGTCATTCGTAAGCTCTTATCGGACTCAGACACTAGTTTGTGCTTAAGTTAACCATACGTGGTAATCGGGAAACGAGTTCAACATACGATTATTTCTAAACGCCTGTTGTCTACATTTGCGATACACGTTTCTTATGTGCTCATTCGCGCTCATTGGCAAAATATAAGCATGTAGTATCCTAACTACAGATACTTGCACCAAAGTCGTAATTACCAGGCACTACCACTAACATTAAAACGTTTAAGTTCACACACAATTTTTCTACGCTTCTAAACTGCATTAAAAAATTTTGCTGAGAAGTGCAGACACGCCATAGAAGCGTCAACCTTGCAAGTCCCAATGTAGCAAGCCCTTGGGGATATGAAGTTAACATTGGCCACAATATCAATTTACACTGACAGTCCTCCTGGTTTGCAACAATTACCGAACCAATTGCCTCGTTTCTGTTTAATTAGGAGCATGAAATGACATCTTAAAAAAAAGAATCTTATTACTTCCGAGAAGCAGGAGGCAGATGCTTGACGAATTTGTGTCGAATGACGATTAACAGAGCAAAGCTGATTATTCCCATATGATGTTCTTACGCAGCATTAATTCTCTTATGTGTCTCTAATTGCGCGGATGGTGCTTGTGATGATAATAATAACAATAGAGAAGAAATAATTAGAGTACATGCATAACTGTGTATGTGTCATTTTTGGTTTTAGTAAAAGTGTATCTCTGAGATTGATTTTGTTGAAACATGTGGCTAGTTTTAAATGGAATATTTTTCTCGCAGAATTTCACGCTCATAGCATTTTCCAAGGTCTTGCAATGCTGATCTCCTGCTTCGACAAACTTGAACTAATTTGCCTGTAAATTGATATTTTTTGAAAAGTGAAGTTTTTTCCAAGTCCATCTTTTTTAGCGTCGTTCCATATTCGTCCTTCACTCCCTCTACAGTTTAGTGGCAGTGGCAACATCGAAACATATGCGGCTGCCCATACGGCCAGAAAGTTCACTACGTCTATCCAGAATCTACGTATATAGCCGGCGACTTCCTTCCTCACTGCGTTTCGGCATTGCAACACCTAAGCAGCCGTGCTGTACGCTTTCGGCCACTCAATGAAGCAACCGAAACCAACAAAAATTTAAAAGCATGACTGCATCTAGTCGACAGGACGTACCGGCGCTTCTATAGTGTGTGTCGAGCACTGCTTTACAAGCGGAAGGCCAAAGACAACGCAGGCGATCAGTGTGCGTCGAGAAAGCGAGCGAGAACGTGGTTTGTCGGCGTTATCTGCGATTGAACGGTACAACAACAGGTCCACATCCAATTCGACAACAGCTGCAACATTGTGCTGGTCGATTTTCTAGGAGACTTAACGCTAGCGTGTCACCCAACGTTGGTCTCCTTGCATTCCACCGGGAGACAACATTTGGAGAGCGGATCCGAATCCCCCGAGAGGTCGAATGAACCCCCGGCAGCCTCACACCACGCGAAGCAAGGTGGGTTTATCAAGTTATTTTGTACTGTATAAGACCCAACGACGTCCACTCATCCAGCTGTTTCGATCATTAGCACGACACTCATACACACACACACACGTAAACACGACTACGACAGCACCCCTTAAACCTTCATTTAAGCCAAAGAGTAAAGCTCTTAGACTATCAGCTGTAATGTGGAACCACAGAGAGTTATAGCTTGGTCGTGGTAACATATCAACCGTCGATATATAGACAATTTTATTTGCGTGTTCGTTCAAGCAACTGCATCGACGGGTTTTTTTTTGTGAATTTTCGTCACGACAACACCATAAGAAATCTGTAGAAAGGCTAGAGCACATTTAACAATAAGGTTGTATCGGAAAGCTCGACCCATTTAGTGGTGGCAGGTACATCAATTGAGCACTCAGCAGAAAGATAAAGCCAATAAGAGTGAGCACGGAGCGCTCGTAATAGTAATAGTGGTCTATTTGAAGAGTATTGTCCACTAGAATTTTGCAAGTAGTGAACGGGCGAAAGATCGAAGTTCATCACGGTGCAATCCAGCTCACTAGATTTGTCTTCTGGTGCACACTCGCCATATTACACGAATGTAATGGCATGGTGGGTGACGATATGCCGGGCTTTGTGGGAGCTGTAACACCGGCAAAGCAAAAGACTGACCTTAAACACGAAAGCAATGGATCAATTGGTTGCCGGTAGTAGTGGGCTGATGTAGGACTCTGGACAACAGACACTGGAGCCTCTTAAAGCGATATTATAACATCTGTCCTAAAAGCTTGTTATCATGTTGTGATAGGTCTTGTTTATTGACGACAAAATTCTTTTGATGTGTCGGAAATGGAACTCGATATAAGACAAACAAGGCAGAAGTTTTGGAAAAGTCAGCTCAGTTGTTTAGAAAAAGTAGTGCAGCTTTCGTTTTTGTTATTGTTTTAGATTTGGTCAGATCCATATTTGAATAACCAATTCATGTTCTAAGGCTTGTATGCTGGTTGTCTATATAGAATTGTCTAGATATCCGAAGATTGTTAGACGTGTTATAATATATTAATATTTATTTTTTGCTAACTACAGTTGGGGAGTGTTTGTACATATTGAAAACTCGCAAAGTGAACCTACAAATTAAAACTCGACTGATCTTAGCATAGCTTATCGATTTCTTATCGCCTTCTTTTCTGCAATATCAAGCAGAAACTCCTACGCAGTTACTCATATGTCCTTGCTTTAGCCTAGCCGTATATAAATACGTAAAAAATATTGATTGGTGGTTTAGAGTCGAGCAGTTGCGCTTCACATGATACTGTAGGAAATAGAAGAAAAAATACATTTCCGACCGACTTGAGTATAGTTTTAAATGATATGTAGTTAATCCTACTCTTTCGTCGTGGAAAACGTATTTAAGCACGAGCCATAAAACTATGGTGTACGCTATGGAGCATTAGCATTTTTTCGGTTTTTCATCCGCAAATTGTCGTACTGTAATACTTACTACATTCGTTATGCTTACGAAAGTATAGTTAACGTGGACTTTTAAGAATAGGCTAGTTTGCATTTTATCTAGGAGTAAAAACAGAAGGTGTGTTTAAGAGTCTATTCTAAGTTTCACATTAGCTCAGCTGCGTAGCAACTGACAATAACGCCCGGTGGTAAAAGCTAAGCAGCGTTTAAAAAAGTATGCTGTGCATGATAAATAAGCAGGAGTTTGTCTCTGGTACGATGAGGCTTCGTGAATGCGTACATTCACATAACTCATCCAGAAAATAGTTAAATATTAGTTTCATCTCGGTCCTGTAACAATATTTCTAAAAACTTGATGCGTGAAATTAAATAAAAATTCAAGTTTTCAAATATATTTTTCTCGTATTCATATTTTGTCCCAGGAATAAAGAGAATTGTTTGATATATTTAGCATAGCATCTAATCATAAGAAAAATATCTAGATCACTGGCGGCGCACTATGCGCATTTATCGGATGTTGGTCGTCTGAATTTTGAATCTGATGTTTATTATTATAAAAATTGAGCATAGGTCATAACTAAAAGCTTTATGTATAAATTACCTAATTAGGCCTGTTTATATTCACCCGATCGTAAAAAACTAAATTTATTTACAAGTAGTAGACTAAAAAAATAAGTACGAATGCTTTGAAGAATACTTTGAAATGATGGCATTAAAAGTTAGCCATCTCTTTTGGTGTATATATATATATATATATATATATATATATATATA
>MNPL01003999.1:6802-20892 GCA_002081605.1 Tropilaelaps mercedesae | reverse complement strand
ATATATATATATATATATATATATATATATAGGGAACGCCTGAGCATACTACTTATGTTCGTGTGCTCTGCCCACGACCATCTTTACGAAGAAAAGGAGCGACTACTCCCAGGCCGGCCCTCCTGGTACGAGTGCCGCTGCATGACATCTATTGGATTCCTTTGCCGCGACAAGGAACAACCAAAATCGAGTAGGAGCACCTTCCAGCGCACAGCTGGAATCCTCGAGTCAAGTCCGTTTGTCAAATTTCTCTCGATCATAGGCGCAGAAAAAAGGCGCACGACGTCGTCGTCGTAACGTGTTCCCGGCCAGACTGCGCAGCCTAGCGCCGATTCAGCGTGGAGTACGAGGGTAAATATAATAATAATAATAATAAGAGAAAAAAAGGAACGTACGACGTCAAGTCGCACAAGAGAATGATAACTGAGGAATGGACCATGCGTCGAGCATGTTTCAGCTTTGCACGGGTTTCATCGTAATGATTTAATTGAACCTAAACCCCCCCCTTGTCCCCCTCCTCAACCGTCGCCACCTCTCTCACTTTCAATGGGTGGATGAGTAATTGGTGCTGGGAAATTTTTATGTGAGCCAGGCGGTACCTTAAAATTGGACCGCCCCAAAGCGGAAGGGTTCGTGATATGTGGATTAGATTGTGTCGCTTTAAAAAAGAACCATCCGCCCCTGGACGTCGACAACGATAATATCGTCAGAGAGGAACACCGCTGCACCGAATCTGCCAGGTCAGAGAAGCGGAACAAGGAACTTTCGGGGAGGTATGGAGGTCTATCGCTGAGGAAATAAAGGAAAGAGTACAAGATGAGCGTCGAGATTGGGAGTTCCGGAGGCGATAAAGGAAAAGCGCACACGCGATCATTCATTCTTCGGGGCATCGATGCCTGTGAGCATGTAGAGAGGAAAGGGGTGCGAATGGGGTTCTGGGACGGCAGATTTACAATTGGCTCCGACGAAGCGCTCAAGCTAAATTACAATAATGAGGTGGCCCTGCTGCTGCTGTCGGGGGCTCTTCTCTCCCACCGAATGTGTCATAGTGATGAGGAAAGCGATCAGCTGTGAAGAGCTATGCGAGATATATATCATTAATCGGCTGTCAGAGGAAAGCGGAAAGAAGACAGTAATGGAAGAAGACAGCATAAGGCAGTTGTTGCTTGTATGGTAATTGATTAGCGGGACAAACGACGTCGGCTTTTAATATTTCAGCCTTCGATGCGCTCTCAGCAATGAGAATGAGCTAGTCCACGACGAAGCCAATGGTAACCGAAGAACATCGTCGTCGTCGTCGGACAAACGAGAGAACAAAATACGAACAAAGCAAACCCGTAGAATGTTTCATCTCTGCCACACATGGTCTCATTATTGCTGTTACTACTATTATTATTATTATTATTGTTATTATTATTATTATTATTATTGAAAAGGGTAACGAGGAACGCGAACATTTCTACTTAGTTTCGTGTCATACACTTCAGTAAATACTTCAGATGGAGTGCAGCCAACTTATCTAACACTACCAGATTACCGTCGCGACAAGATTTACTCACGACAAGATTCGTAGTGGCTAGCCTCATGATATTTGCTATGGCTAGAAGACACAGAAAACGCCACCACCCCTGAGTTTGATACGTTTTAAAGAAGGCACCACGCCAGAGACTCTGGAGTCTTCGAGGGACGAGGTATGACGGGGGAGGCAGTTAAGAGATCTCTCAATTTTTATGCGCACTTGTTCACTTTTCGAAGCCCACTGTCAGAGCTGACGTCATGGCAAACGGTGAGCGGGGAGCGACGTTTGCAGCTGACTCGAGCGGTGACTCTGGCCGGCATAGCAGCCAATATTGGTTGCACGCCAGCTCGTCCACGTCGGCGTGCAAACCGTCTAGACATCGAACAACGAGAGCGTATAAAGAAGCGACCAGTGTGTAAGTGAGACACACGCGTGGAGTGTGAGTGGATATCTCGTCGCTGAATGCGCGCAACGCAGATCTCTGCCCTCCTTCTTTTTTGTGCGCTGTCGACTGCATTTTTACAAAACACGCTCACTGGGCTTGAACGAGAGAGAGAGAGCGAGCGAGAGAGAGAGAGAGAGGAGAGGCACAGGAGGGGGTTTTCGCACAGGATACTTCTTCACATGGAAAGACCGCGCTAAGGGCGTGCAAGAAAGAGATCCCCGTATAACGCCGTTGGAGGCGGCGTATGAGGATATCTCAGCATAGAGCGAAACGATGGAACGCGGCAGAGATGCGAAGAGACGATAGCCAACGCCCAGGCTCACAGGCCACCATATCCAAACGTCACTAAAAAAGAATGATATCTCCTTCTGTCGCTTGGTACGCTTCACCAAGCGGAATTGTCCGCCAGGAACGGACGGCCCAAGCCAGTATCGAAAGGAGGAGGCGGAAAGGGCGGGAAGAAAACAGTAAACGGGAAAAGACTTTCCTGGTGCAGAATTTGTGCTTTGCTCTGGGAAACGAGAGAGGGAGTAACCACCTGCCCCGGGGAGGGATCGGAACGTGAATTCCCACTTCTGACTTAATCTCGGACGCGTCAATACCAGTACGTATGCGTTCAGAATGAAGTCGACAGCGAAAACGATGGCTACAAGAAATATAAAGACAGATGGACAAACAGAGAGGTATATAGATTAATACTTTGTATCGAAATACTTCAAACTAACTTGCTGTAACTGCAACTTTTGCTCAGTATGCCCAGTCAGTAGAAGGTAACCGTGTTCTGCTAACCATGATATTGCCACGATCGCTGGTTAGTCACAAATATCGTCGAAACGTCTTGATGATTCGCATGTTGGTGACGACCGATAATGACAGGATGGCGAAATGTAAACTCTGTAATCCGAATCGGTCTATTTTGCATTGGCAAAATTCGTCGTGCGCTACGAGTAAACTTGGACAGAGTGCTCCGTCCGGACGTAACGAATTGACGTATTCGACGTGAATATTCACATCGTTTTGATATCAGGACTCACTCGCATCAAACTAGAACTTTTGGCAAGTTGTAGTTTCAGCAGATCCTAAACAGAATAATACGCCACTCACAAGCACGTCACGCGCATATTTAACATCGAGCGCACAACTGTGTGCTCCAAATCTCAAGAGAACCGGGGCACAGCTGTCCAGGGATCGTCTTCGTCGGTAATTACACGAAGACACGCCAAAATGTTCTATCATATTGTTGGTTATACACAAAGCCTTATTATTATTATCATCGTTATTATTATTATTATTTGATTCAAAAATGCCGGTCCTCCGACTGGAGGACATTCTTGACGGCTGTATCAAGTGCGAGCGGCTCTTTATGGCGCGTTCGGCGCCGAAAGGAAGTAGTGTGATTAATTAGCCGCTGAGACTGACGGTAACAGCTGAGAGTAACTTTCACGAAAAGACCCTCAACGAACGGCACGAGAACTCGAGGGAGCACGAGTACCTTCGCTGCTTCGATCGTATGACAGCGACAGAACTAAATGACCGTCGCACAGACATTAGTACTCGGACGCTATAAGAATGAAGTTCCGTCGTCAAGCAGTCGAATATGGGGCATAACAATAATTGCTAGAACAAAAGCCGTTTGACTATTCCAAAAAAAAAAAGGCCACGCATTCACCCAGCTGGCCGAGATAGCTACGGAGTTAATTGAAACGTTAATTGAAACCGAAGCAAGGATTCGGGGGCCGCTGCAGAATGGGGTTTCACCAGCCTCCTTCTGTGCACCCGTGTCCCAGCTCCGTCACGCTTATTACAGCTCCCCTTGATTCCTTGATTCTCTCGCCATTCCCAAAAACCTTGTCGTGCCCTGCCGTAAGCCTTCTCCCCCGTTGGGCTACATAATCTCCCCCCGCGTCCATGGAACACTGTGTCCCCTTAGGCCTCTGCTCCCACCCCCACATTACTCTAGCTAGGTTGCTCAGCTCCCGCTGCGTTACGCCGAACCGCTGCCATGCTTCTATCTATCTATCTATCTATCTATAATGACATCGACTCGATCCCTTTGCTACACGCCTATGCTAGTTCGCCATCTAGCAAAGAACATGGCTGGCCGAGGCAGGCCCGCCGCCCATCAAGGTTCAAATCAGCCATCAAGCTACGTAAAGGGGCGAAGTATCGGCCCTCGTTCGTTCGTTCGTTCGTTCGTTGGTTGGTTCGACTCTCCAGGCTGGCCGCCTGTTTCTCGGCCTGAATAGATTGCGAGGTGGAACGCAAGCACGTCGGCGAATAGGATGGTGTTAACTTTCTTACGGTAGCGGCGAGTTTGCTTCGGAAGAATGTCTCGGCCAGGTTGCCTTACTCGTAGGTCGCGCTCAGCACGTTGTCCTGAGCGTCCTGCCTGCCCCACAGGACGTCCTTTCGTCACGGCTGGCCCATAAGATATAATTATATTAATTAGCTTCGTTCGCATTAATCTAAAATCCTCTTACGAGTCACGAAGCGCACCTCTAGCGGCGGGACAATTAGGACTAGGTAGGATACGGATTTTGTGCGTGTGTGTGTGTGTGTTTGTTTATTTGTTTGTGTGCGTGTGTGTGTGATGCGCGCGTAGTACTGTGACCTTTGCTGTGGAATTCTGTATGCACTAGATAGGGAAGACGTTGAGTCAGGATGTGGTCTGACGTAGATCGGACGTACCTTAAGCTCAGAGAGGGAAAAGGGGAGGAAGGTAGAGAGAGAGATAGATTCCACGAGGGCGAAAGAACTTCAGATCAGGAGAGCTGGGGTGAGACTAAACCACAGGCACACCCCCCACACACACACACACACACACACGAACACACACAGCACCAACGCACATATCGGCAACGCCACGATGATGGTGATTGTGGAGCGGGGAACACCGCGGGGAGAAGAGTCCAATCTGAATATCTCATTATATCACTCGTGCTGCCTATTATCTTATTACTGGCAGACGCGCGACCGAGCTACTATACTTGCGTCGTGCATAAGACCGTTCACTCTTCATGTCGATCTCTGTTCGTCGCCAGCCGTCGCGTCGTTTCGTCTCGTCGAATACAATGCTCCGAAGAGAGGCACCGGTTATGGTGACGACAGCTTCTCTTAGACACGGACGGACTCCGTAGCTTTGCGGACGCCATCAGGCCATGCAAAACGACAAGCGCCAGTAAAATTAGCGAACAACTGGGGACGAACAACTATTGGCGAACAATCGCGCACGACATCATAGACAGGCAGGCAGGCAGGCGACAACGGTGAGGTGACCGTGTCCCCAACATGAGGCGGGTCGAAACGGAGCGATCCGGTGCGACAGGGGGGCAAGACTGTCGTTCAGGCGCGTTCGGTCCTAGCGTGCGCGCGCGCGCGGCAGTTCTTCTGCACACGACATTCAGTGCCGACGTCGAAAACGGTTTGGTCTGTGGCGAGGTGATGCGAGATCATGACGTAGAAACGTGAAACTTGACGTGGAAGGGAGCCGGAAGCTGTAGCGAATCTGTCATCGTCATTCAGAGTTGTGCATCTTGTCTGAATCAGTTCTGCGTTCTGGCCACGGTCGAAACTTCATTTCTAAAAACGCTCAACGCAAGGTCGGCCACCGAGAAACGTTGAGGCGTCGAGTTATGTCGCAAGACTGTCGCTCTCGTGGCGAAAAGCGCGTTCGCTTCGGATTTATGCGCGCGAACCGTTTGTCGTCAAGGCGCGTCCGCTCAGGTTACGGCGTCCACTCGTCATTGACGCGAACTCGATGCGTCTTCAATCCTTTTTTTGGATCGATCCACCAGTTACGACGTCGGCGTAATGCCGACCCGACCAACGACGCCGATCGTCGTAATTCCTCTCGAGGAACGGTGGAGCAGAGCGACAAAGCGCAACCCGGCGGCGGAAATTACGCGCACACCTGCGAGAAGAAGACGTAACTAGAGACAGAAACAATTTCACAGCCATGACGAGTATGATTCTTGGGCGTTTGTTAGAATTCCGTTTGTAGAACAAAAAAAAAAAAAAAACGAACCCCCACACAGCCTTTTCAGGCTTTCTTTAATTACCCTTCTCAACGAGGGGGCAACTGTCGAGCCATGGGGGCCGCCGCGACCGACCGAACGTAGGCGTGTGTATTCCATTTTCACGCCCCATCAGCCAACACAATCGGGCGGAAGTAATCTCAGTTGCACACAAGTCGTTGTTACTGGCCATAACTCAAACAAACGTGCCGTCACAAATCAGACAATCCTGAGTAGAGCTGGAAGCTGAAATTGGGCAAACGCACACGCATGAGTGTGCGTGATGGCGTGTCAGCATCGCCGACTATCGCGGCAGCGAAATAGAAGCTCGTCGTTTACGCCAACCTCGATGACACCGACGACGACGACGACGATGGGAATGGTCCGCCGGCAAACATGAGCAACTACAACGACAAAAAAAATAAGAATATTCCGCTGGCATCCACCCCGAAACGAGCGCCATGACCTGACGTAGTCTTTCGATTTGTCCCCAATGCGGCGGCTCAGTAGAGTAGCGAATTCAAAAATCGCGGGAGTCGTCCAAAGGTAAACGAGCCCGAGGGACTGGAGCTGACGATTCGCGGATAATCTTGACAGCTCCGCATGTCGATGGCCTTCGCTCTGGCTGATTGCGAATTGAAGCAGCATCCACCGTACCCGCCAACGAGCGCGTTCGTTGATTGCTCATCGACTCACTAAAATCGGAGGGACAGAGGGAGAAAGGGAGGGAAATGTGATGGGTCAATTTTCATTAGCCCTCGCCATGCTGGGCCACGATGATCGCACTCGTCTAAAGTTGACGGATTCGTTTGTAAGAATCACTTTGTCCAGAATCGAACTACACGCGGCGTGACGTGAGTCATGGCGAAACGCGCTAAACAGAAACCAGTTTCACCAGAGCGGCAGGGAAAATGCTCCATTATCGTTGCTCCTTAATGGGCCGATCGCGGCGCCGCTGAGATGCTTGATGGCTGCCTTAAGAGAGAGAGAGAGAGAGAGAGAGACCAAGGCGAAACAGAGCGCTCGAAAGCGCGAGAGAGAGAGAGAAATGAACTCCCATCGTTGATCGCTGCTGGCCGTTTCGCGTACATGATGCGATAGACAGACCGCTCATACGATTTCCTATGTCAGCCAGCACCTCGACGGTGATGCGGTGCCGTTTAGCGTTGACTTCATGTCGGCCACTGCTTGTGCTCCGTGTGGTGCCAATCCGCCGCATATACTTTATTAATACACGTTCTAATGGCTGGCTTACAACAATGAGCATACAGCACACATAGAAGGAAATTTGCCCATAATTCGCCTATAGTTTTCCCATAATCCGCCCATAATTTGCCCATACTCCGTCTATAATTCGCCCATAATTTGCCCACAATTCACACATACTTCACCCATAATTTGCCCACAATCCGCCCATAATTTGTCCACAATTCACACATACTTCACCCATAATTTGCCCACAATCCGCCCACAATCCACCCATAATCCGCCTATAATTCGCCCATGATTTGCCCATAATTTGTTCAACATCCGCCCACAATCCACCCATAATTTGGCCATAATTTGCCCATAATCCACCCATAACTCACCCACAATTCACACATACTTCACCCATAATTCGCCCATAATTTGCCCATAATCCACCAATAATCCGCCCATAATTTGTCCATAATTCGGTAATAATTTGCCCACAATCCACCCATAATTCGGTAATAATTTGCCCACAATGCACCCATAATTTGCCCACAATCCGCCCATAATTCACCCATAATTTGCCCACAATCCACCCATAAATCGCCCATAATTCATCCATAATTTGTTCATAATCCGCCCATAATCGGTCCATAATTTGCCCATAACCATTCATATTTTGCCCATAATCCGCTCATAATCCGCCCATAATTTGCCCGCAATCCGTCCATACTTTGCCCATAATTCGCTCATAATTTGCCCATAGGTTCCCCATAATTTGCCCATAGGTTGCCTATAATTTGCCCATAGTTTGTCCAGTAAGCAAAATTGCGATACCACTGAACATGACAGGTGAACGTTGCCACAGGCCCGTAATCATTTTATAGTGAAGGGAAAAAGTAAGATCTGAAGTTAGTTTGGTCATCATCCTGTCAGAGGGCTATGCACCTACGTAGTCAGATAGGAGGACCCATGGCAAATGATATATTGGAAGCAATTCTCCCGACTATGCCCTCACAGTTGCATGGAGTTTGGAGATAACCTCTCTCGCCTGCCCCTTCTTCACCTTTCTGCCCCCCGCCGTCTCTCTTTCTACATACACACATATTGTACATACATAAAGCTGTAGATGCATATGAAGGACTGCTTGGTCTTCTTCATGGTGAAGTAAAATACTGCATTCGGTCGACTTTCCATCAAGTGTAACCCAACGATCACTCCCCGTATCCCCGTAAGTTGGTCGCACGCGCGCGTGAAGCCGCTATCCGCCAGGATCGCCTTTTGTTACCTCATCCAATGGACAATTTACGTCCATTTGATTTCACGGATTCCCTCAGGCACAGGCCGCGCACCCCTGGACTCGTCATTGTTGGATGATCTACACCGAGCCGGCAAATACGTTCCCACTCGATGCGCTTCCACAGCTCCGACTTTCACGATCGTTCTCTGGACCCCGTTTATGGGGTGTTGTGCGCGTGTGTGTGTGTGTGTGTGTTCGTGTGTGTGTGCGTGTATGTGTTCGTGTGTGTGTGTGTGCGCGTGTGTGTTCGTGTGTGTGCGTGTATGTGTGTTTAGCATTCTCACACACAAATCTACCAACACCTTCCGTCTTTTTCAGGGGCTATCGATTGTGGCCATTTCCAGGGTTTCCTTCGAAAACAGCCGAACGAAGAAGGATTCTCGTTTCTATTTCTGCCCACTCCCGCTGATCTCTGCATGAGGCATCACGAGCAGACGCCGCCGCCGCCGCCGCCGCCGCCGCCGCCGCCAAAATCCAAAAACGGTTTTGCCCCGAACCTAGAGGACCAACGGTCCCAAACCTCGCCTCCGTCCGTCTACTGCTACAATGCCACTGTCCGTCATTCCGCTCCTTTTCTTCTATTGGGCGTTCCTTTGCGACTGCGGTGTTCTTGTCGACTGTGCTCAGGCTCAACGCCGTCTTTCTACCCTTTTGCCGCTAAGATGTCCTGTCCTGACCCTCAGCGCCGCGCAGCGTCCGGCCTTTCTGTGGCTATCTTCGTCAACGACGCCGGCAGCCGATCTGATCGTTGTGGTGGTGACTCTCCGTTGCGTTGCCCCTCATCTATGGCTGACTTCACAGGCCTTGCCCTGAGCTTTCTCGTATGATACTTTACGGTCGAGTGCGGCGCCGAGGGACTGCGGGGTCGCGCGACGAATCGCGGGGACAAATCAGGGCTCAAGGGGGAGCGCCGTGGGTTTTACGCGCGTCGAGGTTGACGGTTGTGGCCTGGAGGAGCACAGGCAGCGAAGGTGCCCTTCTGGACGAAAGGGACACTTCGAGGGGGTCAGGATGGCTTGGTCACGCCTCGTTGGCCAGCTGATCGAGTGAGCTCTCCCGCATACGTCTGATACCCTCGCGACCTCCATGCCCGCGACGCCATACGCCGACTACACTCACATGACCTGTCCGCGTTGGTTGGCCAAAGCCCACGCTTACCCCCGGCATTTCGTGGATCGGTTTCTGTTGTTTGTCAGACGATACCTGCGTTAGCGGCGGCCTGAGTTCCTTGCCGACTTGCCTGCGCACGACGTCAGCAACCCGGAGAGCTTCGTCAGACGCCGCCCCTGCTGCCGCCCCCGCTGCCGTCGTGCACACTCGGTCGCATACAACGAGCCGTAATCCACATTGGACCGGCCGAGTGGACAGTGAAGATGACATCGTCAGGCGGCGGTGAGCGGAACCAGCGACGACGAAGGTACCCACACTCACGAGACGCGCGAAAAAATCGAACGAGCGAGCCATGAAGACATGAAGTAAAGCTCGCTCGCAGCGGCCCGGTATCTCGAGCAGGACAGGCAGGACAGGGCAGAAAAACACAGCTCGGACTTCCTGATAGCACCGAACTAACATCGGACACGTCTCCATCGAGCAAACGCTATAGAATAGTGGTTTTCCTCGGACATCGGTCAGAGAAGGCTCCAGCAGGGACTGGAGGGAAGAGTTGCGTTGAGAGGACGAGGATAAGGTCAGGGTGTCCTGCCGAGTCTGTGCACGGACCGATGACCTTGAGAGATTGTCGACCGATTGATCCTTCGGAGAGAAAATACTCCGAACTGGGCCAACGAACGGAAACGAGATGGCTCGACGGGATAAGGTCGTTATTCTCAGGTTTCTTCAGGGGCTTGAGGCGCTAGTCGCTGGCGTCCAGTTGAGTAACCTCAATCGGCAGGCAAAACGCCGTTGAAGGCATTTCACTCGCGATGATAAGAACGTTCCACCCAAGTGCGCCCCACGCGTCTGTAGAGCAATAAGAAATGTTTGCAGCGTTTCGCGTTCGCTCGCGTCATCGTTGTTCGACAGCCGAAGTGACATCTGCCGCAATAATAATAATAATAATAATAATAATAGTAATTAAACGCTTCGTAGATCGCTGACGTGCAGCCATAACGTCTCGGAGGCGACGATAGCCGCACTCGACGAGGGATTCGGTCGGGCGGCAGCCATGCTCCGGGGAAAGGATGTTGCCATTTTCCCTAGAAGAGGCCATTTCAGTCCACCGGAACGGCGTGGCACCTTGCGTCGCGGTGTTTTTTGGTGAAAGCGGCGCCACGTCCAGGAAAAGCACCAACCGCGAACAAAATGGCCCAGAACAAAGCGCGGACTTCACTCGGGCTGCTGAGTCGACAGGACACCGAGCGCTTTGCGACTGTATCAAACTTTCCCCGATCCTGACACTGCCTGTTTCTTCTGATCAAGGCGGAATCCAATGGAATGATCGAGGATGACATATCTCTTCTAGACACACTCACGCTTGCCTAACTGCCTTCCTCGGCTTCCTCGGTCCTCAGGCCGGCACTAACCTGACATGTGCATATACCGGCAATCAATGGCCGAGTCACTTCGGGAACATGTCGCTACTTCAGGCCGCCAGATCCTTACTCTGATGATCTGTAGCGTAGTCGGCCATGATCTTCGACGGCTGATAGATCCTCGGGTGCTCAGTCAAGCAGCCAAGATTGGACCGGTCCGACTTGTCTGGGAGTACCGAACAATAGCAGAGGCTTGAGGTAACTTAGCCGGCGGACTAGACGGAAGTAGCCTAACTTCCTGCAGTGTCGAACATGATTAGCAAATCATGAGCAGATGACGCAAACGGAACGACGACCAGATTTCCAACCTACAAACACTTTCGAATTATATACACGAATGTCGACGTATATAACAGTCGCCATTGTCGCATAGCGGCGGCGGGTCGCCTTGACGCTCTCATGTCATGGCGCTACTGCGATGTCTGTTCGTCGTGCATTTCGTACCTGCTATTTGTTCAGAATCTTGTCGAGAGTTTCAGCGTCGTCGACACCTCGATACTCATCGGCACGTCTCCTGATCGAAGCGTACCTCGTCTCCCACGAAACGTTCAAACGCTCGCTACCTGATACGAGGCTACCGGGTGGATTTGTAACACGTGCGTCGCGCGTCGTCAGCTCGACCACGAACGTAGTAGTAGTACTAGCGCTAGTAGTACTAGTAATAGTAGTATAAGTAGTAGTAGAAGTAGTAGTACTAGTAGTAGTAGTAGAAGTAGTAGTACTAGTAGTAGTAGTAGAAGTAGTAGTAGTAGTACTAGTAATAGTAGTTGAAGTAGTAGCAGTAGTAGTAGTAGTAGTAGTAGAAATAGTAGCAGTAGTAGTAGTAGTAGTAGTAGTAGTAGTAGTAGTAGTAGAAATAGTAGCAGTAGTAGTAGTACTAGTAATAGTAGTTGAAGTAGTAGCAGTAGCAGTAGTAGTAAAAGTAGTAGTAGTACTAGTAATAGTAGTAGAAATAGTAGTGGAAGAAGAAGTAGTAGTAGCAGTACTAGTAATAGTTGTAGAAGTACTAGTAATAGCAGTAGTAGTAGTAGTAGTAGTAGCAGTAGTAGTAGTAGTAGTAGAAATAGTAGCAGTAGTAGTAATAGAAATAGTAGTATAAGTAGTAGTAGAAGTAGTAGTAGAAGTAGTAGCAGTAGTAGTAGTAAAAGTAGTAGTACTACTAGTAATAGTAGTAGAAATAGTAGTCGAAGAAGAAGTAGTAGTAGCAGTACTAGTAATAGTTGTAGAAGTACTAGTAATAGTTGTAGAAGTAGTAGTAGTAGTAGTAGTAGTAGTAGTAGTAGTAGTAGTAGTAGAAATAGTAGCAGTAGTAGTAATAGAAATAGTAGCAGTAGTAGAAATAGTAGTCGAAGAAGAAGTAGTAGTAGCAGTACTAGTAATAGTTGTAGAAGTACTAGTAATAGTTGTAGAAGTAGTAGTAGTAGTAGTAGTAGTAGTAGTAGTAGTAGTAATAGTAGAAATAGTAGCAGTAGTAGTAATAGAAATAGTAGCAGTAGTAGAAATAGTAGCAGTAGGAGTAGTAGTAGTCGTAGTAGTTGTAGCATTCGCGGCAGTGTATGCCGCTTACTGACGCTACGACCAGGTGGTAGGTGTCTCTGCAGTGTCTACGCAGAGCGTTCATCGGCGCTAGCCCCAATGCGAGTAGTGCACGACGATGACTAACTAGTTTCCAATGTGGCTATCTGATCTACGGGACATAGATGTTTTCGTCCCGTAATGCCAGCAGGAGGTCGGCCAGTTCAGCAGACTACGGAGTTGGGCCGCCGCTAGCCAATCGACGCGTCATCGTTTGCCTGAGGCGTCCAGGTGGTTTTTGGTTCGCTTGACGCGTTCGTCATTTATGTGGTGGCGGCGGCGGCGGCGGCTATTCGCCAAGTGTCTCTACTGGTCGACTTCACTAATAATCGTCTTCTTGCAGGAAGACAGTCGAAACAGGCCTAAGGCGAAGGCAATCCAGGCCATCTGCCGTCCTACCACCGTAGTAGAGTCTAGGAAACGGAGTCATCTTTCATTGGGTTCGAATATCGAACGACAACTGCTAATAAACCATGTGCACCTCAACGTGTGCCTGGACCGTCGCAGTTTAGTTGGCCTGGGCCCACCTGCACCGGATTTCGTCGGACCGAGTGCAAGAACGAATCCAGTCGATCGCACGGGGTGGTGGCATTCCTCTAACTGCGCATAGACATCGTCGATCATTTATCGACATGCCTTCGTTCTTTCTACGACGATTCGACACGAAATTGAGTGATATCCAGACTGGCAATAGTATCGCATGTCCGCCATGAACACAGCGATCGCTCCGGTTCGGGTACGCGTCCGAACTTTATTCACCTGTGCAGTTTCGCTGAACGTCAGCGTCTGGCGTTTTCCGTGCAGTTGACCTACGATTACGTCGTTCTGATGAACGAGCACATGGCGATCCAAACGAGGTCAGAGGCTACTCGAATCGCTCGCGCTCGCCTCAGGCAGTCGTCAAGCACTTCCTCGTGCTTGAAGGACCGTACATTTAAGCAGCGAGCGAAGTACTCGGGGGACAGCAAATAAATTTACCTTGAAATGTGGACTCGTTATGGGACTATAGAGACGACACTCGAGACACCCGATCTCGCGTTAATTAATCTAATAATATGTTGTTAGAAAATTAGAGCGCCTATTCGACGATGAGTTGGATTTCGGTCGAGAAGACGACATCGAACGCTAGCATCTCTATTCTTTCTAGATATTATTAATCATGACATGTTGATTTAATGATTTTATTTGTCTCTCACTCTCGCTAGAAACGGACTTGGGCTCGCTAGGGGTGAGGTTCGTCGAAGTAAGAACGTTGTTGTCTGTCAAAATAGTTAGGTGAAACATCATCAAATGCAAGCTCGAGTCTGACATGTTTACCCGTCGAGCTTAGCAGCGGCTCTGAGATGCGTTCGCGTGCGCCTTGACGCGAGCGGGTTCGATTCCCGGGGGGTACAGGGTAATGCAAAAAGCGTTACCGTGGACGCTAAATGTTGGTCGATGGTCAGCGCTATGACATGCTTACCAATGGGGCCTCAAAGAACTCGTGCAAACAGCAAAATTATACGTTTAGTGGGTT
>MNPL01003998.1:0-36016 GCA_002081605.1 Tropilaelaps mercedesae | reverse complement strand
CTCCAGATTTGTATCCTACGCATATCAAATTTGATGTATATGGCTCTCTTTAGGGAAAAAAATTGCTGTACTATTTTTGCTAATTTTTTTGATTTCTTTAGAACTGAAAGTCATTTACTGCCCACAACACTCAAGTAAGCACTTTTTGTAAAAAACCTGCCAAAGACCCTTGGGAACAACTTTTTATGATCACGAATAAATAAATAAATAGAAAAGTTCGTGAGAACGAGCTGATAATAAGCTTCGATCAACCACAACCAAGAGCGTCTCATGCTGAGTGCTATTAGTCCTTTGGCCTTAAACCGAGTTAAAGTCGGCAGGAAGTCTAGCGAGCTGACATGAGCACATTCCGCCGCATGTTATCTCCCGCAGGCATAACCGCATGGCGGACATACACATCTCTGGGGCTTGTGGGAGGCTTGCGGTAAACGCCTAGGGAGCATAGCTTGTGATAAAATCCGTGCGCAGCAAATCCCACCACAACGCGTCGGTTCGATTGATTTGTTCCCCTCCACATGTTATTGTTCATTGTTTCAGTATTTAGGAAACCAGGATCGATATCTGCGAATTTTTCCCCAAAACGAGACCACCTCGTTGTAGGCGGAAGTCGCAGGGACGCCAAAGAGGCTCGTGAGTTGTGCCATGAAGAGTGGAATGTCGGTAAGAAGATTACGAGTCTGTTTTGAGTCGCACGATATAAGACGAGAACACGTTGAGGTAGAATGCTTTCGGGCAGTTCAAGAGCTGATTTAAGTCATCCTAAATAATTTCCGCTCCGCACGAACAGACGCAAGGTCGTTGCGATGGATAGGAATGAGAATTATTTATCATCGCCACCGTAAACAGCGCCTTTCGGCATCGTTCGGTGACGTGAACTAGGAACCTAGTTCTTGTAGTAAACCTAGATACGAGAATTTACTGACATAGGCTAATGGGTGGTCATCGCACCTAAGGCTCATCACAACGAATATGCGTCAGTCACGCCTGAACTCATCGCCAACACCTTTGTCCGACTGACCATTAGTCCGCGCTCATAAGACGCAACATTCAGCCTGGACAAGGCCTGCTGAATTTGGAACCGACTGTAGCGATAGATTACTACCTTGTCCGCATATAAACTAACGTTGATTAGATTACGTTTACTTCGAATTAAGGCTGGCAGGTCTTTGATAACAACCGGGAACAATAGGTGGCTGAGGTTGTCCCTCTGTGTCACTCCGGCTGTTTGCGAAAAGTGGAAGATGCGCGATTTTATCTTCGATTTTGATTTTCTTCTCCCGTAGGATAGCTATAAGAAGGCGTAGGATGCTGGGGGGAACCCCCATCTGTGCTGAAGTCTGCAACAAGGTGCCTCACGGGGCTGAGTCAAAGGCCGCCGTGAAATCCACAAACACTGTGAACAATGATTGCGAGGATTTAGCCGAAGCCTGCTTGATGTTGTCGAACAATTCCGAGCATGCTGTCATGATGGAGCGATTACAGTAAAATTTTCAGTGCGCATAGCCCTCTTAAATCGGCGTGACCGCAGTATGCTCAATTAATTTATACAATTCGTCCACTGATTTACTATATTGTTCAAAACACATACAAAATCTATATTATCTTAATGATGGCGCCGTGAATTATTGAGAACGCCGAGGTTTAATGTATTGTTTAGAAATTCTGACGTATTTTGAGGTACTGGTGAAATTTGAAAACGAGTAAGAGAATTTTCAAGTTTATTGGCGACTACCCAGTATGGAATCTTCTAATTAATTATTTTACAAGGCAAATTAACACTGTAAGGACACGAGTTGGCTCAATTGTTGGCTCTATTATAGACCAATCGATATTCGATGGTACCTTAGATGTTGGCAAGAATGATGGATCGTCTTAGAACGTCTCCCCTCTTTTTGCCTCGTTCGAAACCCTGCAGATTTGTTATCGCAGGTAGTTCTCCCTTAAGCGCACCCTTGGCTAATCTAAAAGGAGAGCCATTTTTGACTCTATAATTTTATTGCTATAAGGCTAAAAATAATATGCTGGCTATTTACACTTTGACTCGATGCTAAGCTTACAAAATAAATGGCCTATGAACAAGATAATGTTGTAGCGCCAAAGAGACTGTGGTTCTTGTTCAAGATCCCGTTTTGGCATAGGCTTTCTGCATGCATGCTGAATATTTATGCATGTTTGTCTTGCAGCAACTGAGGGACAAAAACGAGAGGGTAGTCTAGTAAATCGTTCCGGTCAGTTTACAATGGTGCAGTTTGCAGAATGAATAATTACGAGCAAAATTAAGTTTAATATTTTAGTCATCACTGCAAGCCATCTAAAAATCTTTGATTTGTTTAAATCCGAAAGCGACGGATTTAACAATTATCAAAAATGAATTAATATTGATAGTTGCCATTATCTGGTTCCAATAGGCCGATATTACAATTTTATATTTTACTTGGACTCAAATCATCATCTACAAATAATAATAAGAATAACAACAATAATAATGGTAATATTAATAATAATAGCGGTAACCCATCAGAGCATACTTTGAATGTTTGGAGTGCGCTTCGGCGCATTAAGGACCTCGTACCTGTTTGTTATCTCAGGGGTACGAAAAGACACCTCAGGCTACTGTTATTATCTGTAAGCCAGCTGCATTTCACGGCCGCCTTTCTCCACGTATATAACTCTTCCATCTACCATGCAGCAGAAATAACGTTCGCTGATCCCGCAATGGCAATAGACGCAAAAGACGTCTTCCAGCCCATTCGATTGTAAACGAGCAAACAAATTCCCTGAGAGAGTTTCTCTGTGTTTCAGAGATAATAGAAGCAACTTGCCAAGCTACAAGTAAGAAGCGAAAGAGAGGGGTGTTTAGAGAGAACACCGTGGATCCAAAAGGATTTCGGTCAATATAAAAAGATATGGAGCTTTCTAGACTATGGCTGCAAGAAGTGAGTTGGCAAAATCCGAAGAGATTTCTCAACAATGGGAGGTTCGTAAATGATTCTGTCTCATGTTGACAGTCAGCTAAACGCATTTTTGAGCCTCGTGACAAAAATGGCTCACGGCTTCAATAATAAGATATTAGTTGGCCTGTGAAAGCTACTTAAATGTGTAGAATGCCATATAATAATGCATATATTGTACGAAAGTAGTATTGAAGTAAACGGGCAAATTAAAATTTATAAAAGTCTTACGTTTGTTTGTAGAAACCTTGACTGAATAATTAGTATATTGGTGAAGTCGTTGACGGTTATGAGGATAAATGGTGGAGTCATTGACGGCCATGAAACTAACTGATGGAGTTATTGACGGTTACGAAACTAACTCATGGCGTCGCTGGCGATCAGGAAACTAATACCTAGATTGAGGACCGAATTGACTTAACTAAGAAAAACTCACTATAGGCAGGGGTAGCTGAACATAAAAACTACCTGTGAGATTCACTCGACCGCTTAAGGTTCCTATGCACCTATCCTAACTCAATCCTAATATCTCACGGTTCCCACGGTTTTTATTTTAGTTTTTTTTTGCCCTAATGCATAGATTTATTGTATTTTACTGATTTATAGCCAACTAACTAGTAAAAGGCTCTGACAGTCATCTCAATCGACTTTCTCGTCCAAGGCTTAGCATACGGTATCTTACGCGTCTCTTGGTTATTATCTTACACAAATACGCTTGGTGCCTCCTACCCTTTTCTAGGTTTTAACGGATTATAGATTATGATGACGGACGCTTGAACACGGAAAGAAGGAACACTTTTTAAAACTGATCACCGTTTTAGAGGGCAAAGGCTAAGCATGCTTATTGAGAAAGGAAAATACAGAAGGATGAGAATGAAGAATGTTAAGCTCCATAAGTAGAGAAAAAAAAGAGGGAAAATCACGAAGGAAGGCTGTAGTTGAAAAAGGAGCCTGTGAGCCCAAACTACTCTGTCGGCGTAAAACAGACATTTCTAAGGAGTTTGAGAAAGGCGAAAGGATATGAAGTAGAGGTTTGCAAACTTTGCACGAATGAACGATTGGGGAACCTTACAAATCCCTTGACGCGACAAAGAAGCCTCTTTCCATAGCCTAAGTGAAAGATTTTCCAGTTTGCTTGTGTCGTTTATTTTCCAATAAAGTCGCCGGTGATGTCACTAGGCAGAAAACAAAGCCGTGTGATCAGAGTTCGTGGATTTATATAACAAGAAGCAACAGCGGCATTAAAACGCCTAGACGTGACAGGTAGATTTGACCTAATAAGCGGAACCGCATCTCAGTGGAGCGTGATACAGGCATTCTTCAATTTTCGCTTAATCAGATCTGCAGATACATGTAGCGACGTTAACAATAGTTGGCACATCATTAACCTTTTTTAATCATATTGTTATATTTTATATATGTTTTTCAGGAGCTCAATTACCTGAATCTCGGTACGGGTTCTCGGTCGTGGTTTGAGATAAACGGATTAGGCTGTAAAGCTATGTTTGACCCGAACACTCCGGATGAATTGGCAGGTTTTACCAAACCTGCTTCTGTTGATGGGTGTCTCGTTGAATACTACTATGTGGAAAGCGCACAGGCCGCCATTCAAGTACGTTTTCTTCAATAGGAGTTATCACAAATTCCATGAGCATTACGACATTGAGCAGTGATAATTCATAATATAAATATTCGTAAGTAATTGTTTGATTCAGAATAGACATGGGGTGAGAGTTTAGCTTAAAGGGCTGCGGTCTCAGATTCTAAACATCCTAAGGATACATGTGAAGCCTACTTCTATGATTGTTTTTGACAAATAAGATTTCTGCGATTATTGCAACGTCTGTTATTTATCTCTGCATTTATTTATGAGATGCTGAACACCACCAATGGCATTTGATCCTACATATTTTTAACACAAGTATGCGATAATTGATGTGTGCAAATAGGAAATTACTGGTGAATAAAATACATGTCAAACAAAAGCTAAAAACCGTAACGTCGCTCAAACGAAATTACTAAGGTGTAAATAACACAACCTATGTATATTAGCAATTATCTACCGCTAACGTAGTTCCTTTATTACAAATAAACTTTTACTTCAGATGTTTTTGGGTCTGCTGGCGATTATCGGCGGATCCTTTGTAATCTACAATTATACTCAGGAGGACCCTTCTTGTGAGTATAACTCTATAAAACCCTGAAATGCAGATAATGTGCGTATCATTGTTCTATATGCACCTTACATTCTGCAGTAATTTCGTAAACCTTTTACATGCATCCCGTAATAGAATTGTAAACTTGCAGAATACTAATGTAACGATAGTAAAATTTAACGGACATTTATTTACACTTTCAATTGCCTTTAGTTGCGTTACATGAAAGTGACAAAATAAAAAGCTGACAGTAATAGTAAAAAAAAAAAGTAATCCGAAACAGACCTAACACTACACAATCACCGTCCAATCCGTTACAAGCATTTTAATTGATCAAGTTCTAATTCTTCCTATGAGAATAAAATCACATCATTAAAAACAAACTAGACTAGAAAAGACCTCTTTACGTATACGGAATGAATTGAAGGATTTGGTGCGCCGCGAATTTCTGACTCAGGCTATTTAACGCTTTGTGAGAAAGCACGCAGTCAACGGCGACTATAGTGATGGTAATGATACCGTCGTGTTCAGGATAGCTGAGAACAAGTGGTTAGGCACTCAGATGACTGTTTGTGTTGCCGGTTTTTCATTTGGACAAGTTTAGGCTGACTGCTTTTCAAATGTAGCAAAGAAGAAGTACCGGTTATACCCCCATGCCGTACATCAAATTTTGCGAACCGAATTCGGCCTATACAATCTTTAAGGGGTAATGGTGTGCTTGGAGATATTTCGCGTAAATCATGTGCCATATATACATTTGAACTGTCTAGGTTTGCAACCATATTCAGGTGCTCTTTTTTGTTGCTTTTAGTCTTTCCCCTATGTGGCCGTATGAAATGTATGAAGTATAATTTAAGATTATTTTTGCTGATTATATTTCATAATAAATAGAAAATAGGTACTGGTAATTGGCACTCACGTATCTTTCACCTATAAATGGTTTAGTCTAATGAGCGCAATATATCACATTGTTTCAACTTAATGCTGCTAAAATGGACCGGAAAACTGCGTTCGGTAGTCGACTTCATCGGAGGCTTCGATTCATACAACGTGTACATTACACCTCCGCCAAAAACACCTCACACGTTACAGTAAGAACCAATAAACATTGACTCGCCACATAATAACATGAGGAATGTTTCGCAAAAGTTGGCAGCAATCAGACGATACGATATTCGCATAATTTTACTTATGTTAGAAGTTGCTGCAATGATTCTACTCGCCTTATTAGTATGGTGATTTTCTACGAATTTCACATAAAGTACTTTCCTTTACCGTCCGATACGGATGGCATCCCAAGCAGACAAAATTGTTCCGACTCTGTTTTAGGTTCGTTCGGAACAGCAGCGCAATATTTGGCCGCGGCACTTCCATAGTATTATTTTTATATACAACGTATTTCCTCCTAGGACATTTGGTAACGATGTGATTACTCCTTCAAAAATGCCTTTGTACACATCATTGAATCTTCATGTTGAAGGGATTTTAAACTGTAGTGTTCTGCGGTTATATATTGAAAATTATGTGTAGGTGTAACCTACGTAATCTATTAAATTCAGGCACAATGAATATGTTTCGAGTAAATAGACTGGATTCCGGAACTTGTTATAATAGATTGTGGCCATCACACCCAACAACTGTTTCAAAAGATTGCAGGCTAAACATTGTCTAACGAGGTATACGGATATCCCCTAATAGTGAAACCGACCGGACAACCGGGTCCCGTCGCCATGATTTTTATTATATAAGTATTGAAAGTTTACGCGAATATCCTGGCATGGCCAGTTTAAAAAGGTAAAGGAGATAGCCCATAAGATCTGACAAGAACCGAAAGTGCACCACCAATCTTCGTTTTTATATTCTGTAGTATTTGTTTATCATCGTCAGCATGGGCTAATTTGTATTTACTTTATGCGCACGGCATGAGAATATGTAAGAAGAACAACAGTAAGTTCTAACAGAAGAAGGAGGATTTGTTTTTGAATCACTAAGCATAACTGACCTTCTCATCAACTTGGTAGTGAGGGGCGTGATCTTTGTTCGGTTTCAATTCTGCCCCTGGGGAATTGTGTAAATAAAAAGAGAACCCAAGCATATGAAGTATTTTCTCTTACATTGATATAATTATCATTGTTACTGTTTCTACTACTGTTACTAGTAATTACCATTTTTGATTTGCGATATAGCCGTGAGAAGAAAGGCGGCGGCGTGGGCTGCTCTAGACCCCCTTCATCGATCGACGGGATCCCTGCCGTATAGCATCGAATATCATCATGTTGGCCACCCGTCACATCTGACTACTGCACACGGCCAGGGTATGACACTTCACGCCAAATTCAACTCTAATACACTTGGATCCTCATCCGCTAACAGCTCGCAGAAGAGGGTAGGCATTCATTTTGATGAGATGTCTGGTTTATTACGATATAGTATTCAAGACAAAAGACTGCATGAAAAGAGAATTGATGCAATTGCAATGTCATGGTAAATATTGCTAAAATATATAAATTACAAACAAGTCATGATCCAACGCGTTACTGCCTTCACTTTCCAATAACCAGATTTTCTTCACCCGCCTGGTAGACTAAAAGGAATACGGTCGAGTTTTTTTGCCAAAGTATGTACTGATTTTTCGATCTTATAATTAATCTAGCGACTAGTTTTTCTTTTTTACAAACCCTCGGCGATTCTTGTTCCTTTAAATATTGATATCTTTTTTGCCTTATTACATCTTTAATTATGTTACCGACAGAAACGACGGAGTGTACGCTCGAACCGGTCTGGTGGCGCTGGGCATCGCGCCTCCTACCAAAACCCAGTAACACGACTTATAGACCGATACGTGGACACGTCCTCGCAGGATTCATACAGCCATTTAGCAGAGTACCTCAAAACAACGACAGCAGCAACAGGGAGCTCTCTTGTACAATCGCCTGCTTCTATTGCACTGAGCGTTGGGACCTCTAATGGTCTTCACTCATCAGCAACACAAAGCGCCCAGCATCACGGGGGCCAAATAAATCAAGCGTACGAAAACAGGTTTGCATTAATAAGAACTACTTTCAAACGTGGCTCTGATTTTTGACTTTGAAACTTAGGAAAAAACACGGAAATTTTTTTATACAAAATTTTTTGCATAAGAACTATTTATATTTGGCATAGCTTCCGGATCAAATTTAGATAATTATGTATGATAGTCACTAATTAATGCCATAATGCTCTTATAAGAATGCCTTGCCTCTCCCTCGTTCAACTTCTTGTATGAAAGAGCAGGTTTTTACAAACAGGCTCAATACGCTTATATGGGATTTATTCTTCATCTGCAAAGTATTCCTTGATGACTTACATTGACTAATGTTGTAGCTAGCCAGCCTAGTTTTATAAACCTGTAAATGGAATTACAATACGACTTTTTTCGGTTTTGGTCTAACTTGAATGTTTCTGAACTATTGGATGTTTATTTCGGTTGGCAGGTATAGCATTGCGTCCAGCGGTACCTACGGTGTTGTGGAAAATGGTCCCAGTCCTCCCTACACTCCACCGTATAATTCTCATCTCATGCAGTCGCCTCTCATGCAGACCATACATAGCAACAACAACAACAATAATCACAGCAACAGTATGAATTTGCCATTGTCAGCAAGCCCTCTTCACGCAGGTGGTACAGCACCGGAGAGCCATATCCAACATCTGACTTTACCGCATCCTCCGCCCAGAGACGTTGAAACCAACATGTAAACATGTGAATAACACACCGATTGGAACGAGTTAGTACTATTAAAGTCATGATCATAGGCTTCAATCAAGTTGACTTAACTAAATACAATGGCACACACTGAATAGATTCTACAATGGGCCTTTAAAGCCTCACGAGTCAATTGCCCGTCTGTAGGAATACTGTCGAGTTACATTCGTACCAAGACACGGCCTTGAGTCGCAGTTCTCGGTATAACGTAAATTTTGTTAGTCTATATAATGAACGATCTCTGCGTAGTCAATTTACATCGATTAGTATTTATCCGACGATCTTCGCAGTTTTAAATGAATTTTTTTAAGTACACGTCAGGATCGACCGGAAAAATATGGATTCTGCTGTCGACAGCAAGACACTTCTTTATATTCTCTCGAAGGTGCTTGGGACATTGTGTAACCATAGTTTATGCTTTCACCTTACTGTAATAAGGCCAAAGTGCTTTAGGTGATCACTTGACTTGTAATGTTCCAAAAATGGGATCTGTAGGCAGCCTCGTTTAAAGTTTCAGGATGGCTGTTTTTTCTGTTCAAGGAGTGCTGCCTCCTACTTCTTAAATAGTTTGATCTCCTTATTGCCGTACAGTCATCTTTTTGTTGCATTTATTTAATGTTATGTATATTTGTCGTTCATTGCATATATGTACACATGCGGTTTGTTTATATGAAAGCTGCTTCGTACCGATTTTTAATGAGACCAACTTCTTTATATAGACCGTATAAGCATTTATAGATTGAAAAGTATTTACTGAAACTAGAATTAGTTCATACAAAATCTGGCTGCGATTATTGTTTTTATTTAGTCTAACAAGCTGCGAATGAATTTTGTGCCCTGCGCGGGCCTCATTTGTCATTGAAGTCGCATAACTTATCCTAATCGTATAGAAATCATGCTGTGGCCCGAAAATTCAATGGATCAGACATCTGTATGCGTGGTTTTGTCTCAAATAGCGAGTTGCACAAAAGATCGCCCAAGAACTCACGCCTATACTGCAATTTAAGCGCAAATTACCAGAGGTGTGGCTCGAAATCAAGACATGACTGAAATAGTGCAAAAATGCGTTAGGAGAATGCCAGACCAAACAGCAGCGATCATCGTAGCAAGGAATAGTATATAACCAAATATTAGCCTCCATAAATACCTTCCCTTCTACAGAAGAACTTTATAAATATTCATCCGGTGCATGTATATACATGTGTGGTATCGTTAACGTGGAAAAGCTTCAATCCTTATTCTGATAATTTTGACTTTCATATTCGCTGTCTGTCATATTCACTACGACGGACTGTTTTGCGAATGCTTTGGAATAAACCCTATTCGAGAACTTCAGCATGGATAAAAGGCTTGCAGTTTGTACTTAAAAATGCTTCTAAGTCGTGTCAAAATAACTTTTGTTTTATCAATTAATTTAGAAACGATAAATTGTGCTCGGAGGCTGGCTTGAAACTATGAAATCCAAGCCCAAACCAAAAATGTTTTCGGGGCCTCAAAATTGACGAGTTTTCAAAAAATATAGTTTCGAATAAATTATGTTTTAAAGTTTTAGTTTTGAAGAGCCAGAGCTTATCTAGGTGAAAGCAAATAGTTCAGTTCCGACGGCTCAGTGAATGTTGCAAAATGCTGTTTAGAGATTGTGCTCGTCTTATTTCTTCTCTCAAAGTCGAAGCACTGGCAAAAGAAATAAAATTGAAGGGCTCTACATCCTTAAGAAGTAAAAAAAATGGTAAAAGAAGCCAGCACGAGCATTGGGTATAATGAATAAGCATTCCTTGAATCTTCGCCTTCACCGTTCGCTTAGATTAGTTATGTATATAGATGCTATTACGTTGTAATAAGTTAATTGAAAGTTCGCAGTAAATATTCGAAATGTTCGTTAACATATGATGATTATCACACAATTGTTTGTAGTGCTATATATGTAGGCTTATTATGTAAACTATATATATTCTTTGCCCATAAGTGGATATGCCAAGTTAGAAGTATTTAATTTTAGTAATGCTGCACAAGAATAAGTATTCGTTTGATGAGCTAAGAAGTAAACTTCAAAAAACGGGTAGCAGGATATAAGATCAATACATGCAATATTATTCTATGTCTAACTATTCCTGACGGTCCATTTAATGAAAAGCCATAAACGCCAGTGAAGCGGCAATGTGTGTGGCATTTTTGCTAAAGAAAATCTCACCTACATATTGTTATCACTGAGCATGCTGCTGCAATAAAAAACATGTACATGGAATACTATTCACGGATATCGTCCAAATCAGACCGAAGTTACGATCAGATCTAGAAACCAGATAATTCAACTACCTATGTGATGATCAAGCGGGCGCAACAACTATAAAATTAGTTAGGATATAGGGTTTAAACAGAACTAAGTAATGTTGTGGACAAACAGGTACAATTACATAAAGAATATCAACAGATGCAGAAACTGTGACAACTATGACAATTTCAAGGACAAGAGAGTATATTATCACATTGGACGATGTTACTCCAGAACAGATTGTTATAGAAAAACACATCCGTCTACGTGCTCTCAGGGGATTAGACGGCGACACTTTATAGACCCATCGTAATTAACTACTTCGGCGTTGAATAGGTGTGACGATCTGAAAGACTTACTGTAAATCGTAAACGGTGAGTGCAAGCAACACAAAATATTGGCAATGGTCAAGGGCAGGCGACCAGGTTGCAACGGTGAAAGGAGACCATTGACAGGTGCTATGCTATGATGATGGTGATATAAAACGTGCGCAAGACGAGTTGCAGTGATCTTCACATTATCACGGGAAGAGGGAGAATATGAAGCCGAGTTGGAGAATGCACTGGAAGTGAAGTTGCGATGAGTTTCTAAAACCAGAAAAAAATGTTTTGAGAAACGTAAGAAGGGCCACTGCCAGAAATCATAATACTGCTAACAGACGAGCAGGCACAAAACAGCGAATCATTTCAACACTTATTATGGATGTTCCAGGCATACATTTTATAGGGCGAACTATCTGCCGATCAATGTCATTTGTTTACTTGACAAACGTGTTGTATGGCATCATATTGAAGCGTTGTCTAACATGAATCGTTTCATAAAGTGATATTTGGCAGAACTATGAACGATGGTCCAAATATAGCAAACACAGCAAATAGGTTATTCCTTTACCGAGAAAACACACTACAGGCCTGCTCGTATTAACATCACTGTATATAATATATAATCCCTGCTCAAAGAAGAAGAATAATGCTTTGTAATGGCAGTCATCGTAGGGTTCCATCGCGGAATACGGTCCATATACATAAGAAAAAACAAAAAGATATATACTTCGGGTAATATCCAAGATAGAAAGTCGAAGATGAAAAGTTGTAGTGATCTCATAGAGGTTTCGTGTTTACTGTTTTTTTTAGGACATCCATAAGAATTAATTAATCGTTTCCATATTCTTTGACAACAAGATGTCTCACCCAAAAAATGCTGGTGTAAGATTATGCAGATCCCCCCTCAAAGTGCGAATCAAGCACCTTCCATGATGGTATAACGAGCAAAAGAGTAATAGATACATAATCTAAGTGAATATCAATTCAACCCCACATTGCACTAATTTTGCCTACCGTAATGATTTCTAACCTGAGCTTATGAAATTGTCTACAACCCCGATTATTGGATCGTGCGTATGAACAAAATAACCTTAGATTAATTAATTGTAAAAAACCTGTACGTTTTACCTTTTATGACTATAATGCCTGCACCAGATGTCTGACATATGTGTGTTGCATTCTTCCGCTGGAAAAATGCGGTAATATATGTTAACCACTTTCCAACGTAATAGTGTGGTACCATAAAATGGCAAAAAAACAGAAAAATCGATTAGACGTTAGTTGGTACATCCTTCAATTCTATTCAATGTATACTTAGGCGCGTAGTAATACATATGGTAAATGCGGCGAAAAATTAACGACACGACGACAAGAATAACAATGACGGTGTTATTGTAACCGCAAACCGAAAACACCAAAAGACGCATTATTACTCTTAAATTTCGACCTGTGTTAATGTGACATTATGACACAAATGAAATTAAATGCGGCTATAAAGAATTTATACACGTGTACTTTACATTGCGAGCCTCAACTTGACAAAGTCGGTCTTGCTTGGTTTTTCTCACATGACATAGAAGCTCACAACTCATAAAACATTATCTATTGTTTACAATATATACAACTTAGACCATCATTTTAAAAATATGTTTACATCACACGAGGAGGCGGAGATAAACGTTTTGGCTATAATCATTATACCAATAAGGCCCTTATCAAAGGGTCATTCAGTACGACAAAAGTACGAGTGTAAGGAGCTAAGTCGTTGAGAAAGTGAACATGGTGAAAGAATTCACGAAATAACTAAAGCCGATAAAGATTACAAATTGAGAGAGGAAGAAAGAACCCGAAAGAGATCGACTCGCAGCAGCTCAAGCAAGAAATGAGGCAGGTAGCAAAGAGAGAAGTGAGGACTAGAGTTATTAAACTCGTTATATATATATATATATATATATGTCATTTTAGGATCTACAAAATCGTCAAGCCGACAACAAAACAAAATACAAATAAGAAAGAAGTTATACAAAAGTGCTTTTACATTTGCCATGATTACAAAATAAGTACCGATAACAGTAATTATTATTATCGCCAGAAATGAGCGATGGAAAAATATAGTAAAAAAGAAATTGAATCAAATGTGCGTTCATTTAACGGGGTGGCGGTTAAAGGATAGGTAGGTGAGCGCGTTATATATTATATACGCCTTTATTTGACCCTAAAATTTGTCTCAAAGTTATTTTAGCTACATATTAAACTTATCCACAAGATCGCGGCTAGCTGGGTGGTTTTTTCATGAGAACTCAAATAAGCTTAAACTAGTTTTTGTCACCAGAAATATGTCTAAAATTTTCCTCCACGCGAATACATGTTTTTGCCTCTTAATTTTGTTGACCGTTGTTTTTTCATAAACTATAACACTGGGCATGCAGAGGACACTTGTGTCATATCTTTGTTTACGTAACCGTTATGCGTGTATTTAATTAAACTTCAACAAACTGGATGCACTGAGAACGTACAAGATTGAGCACACAAAATGACAGAATGAAAAATTCGCATGCGCAGAGAGAAATCTGCTTTGTAAAACCTTACAAAAATATGCCGGGTCGGTTCAGGACAAGTTATTTACGATCACCGTCGTTGAATTCTGTCAAACGTCTCCTCATCTCCGATTGTCTCCGAGTTTGATCCTGACGAATTATCGGACCGCCCGTTGGCGCTCACGAACTTCGTGAACAATGCGTTCATGCGTAGTGTTCGCCACGCCCGCGTCACCCCCACCCATAAACCATTCATCCATTTAGTAGCGTCTGCGGCGGTGGGGCTCTGCCTTCCCCCGTGATGAGACTACAAACGACGATGATCAACTTACCGGTGCCGTTAGCGGAAAAATTAACATAGCGCGAGACGCTTCCATAGAATCTAACAGCGAAGCCGTGGCCGCTGGAGCGGGCGGGAGAGAGGGAGAGGAGGAAACCCTTCGTCAACACCAGCAGCGCTGGCAGCTCCACCATCGGCGGTAGAAGCTACGAGCAAGACGAGGCAGAGCCGACTCTAGATGCCAGCAATCGGCACAACATACCAGCAAACTGCAGAGCCATCCATATCACTTGTTGCTTGTTGTTGTCGCTGCTGCTGCTGCCGCCCACAGCCCGCCAGGTAATTGTTTGCGAAGGTGCAGCTAGTATTCGTTCCACGTTCGTAGTGTTACCGTTACCATACATGTCTGTGTTCATGTTTTTGTCGTTCGCTATCCATTGTCTGCACAGCAATTACTAGCAATAATCAATAAACCAGGTGGAGACCAGAGGAGCGAGAGTTAAGTTGGACTCCATTCGACTGGAGCCCCATCGTTGTTGTGGAATAACGATCGTGTATATCTAGTAGTACAATACCAGTATCGGTGTCTAATTGTGGTAGGAGGTGAGAGGAGTTGTTGTGTTAAACAAGTTGATCAATCTGAATTACATTTGTCTTTTTTTCTGAGCAGGTAAAGCAACAAGGGTGAATGACCTGCTGTGTAAAAGTGCCGCCTTGCCGGAAGATGGTGACAACAGTGAAGTAGATTAGAACCATCTGCAGAGAGGTATTGTCAAATCTGGTGCCGCTGGTTCGCTTTAACCGTACCTGGACTCTTTTTACAGGGTGGTCTCAATTGAAAGAAAACTCTTGAGCGGCGGGTGGTAAGAACACACCCATTCTCGATCTGCAATCGTAAGAATCTGTGGGCCGCGCCCATATTAGACAAACCCATGTGATTTGTGACAGTTATCCGTGTGATACCGTTAACTACGACACTTGGCTACCAAAGGAGTATAACAACGTGACGCGAATAAACAAGCAGTCGTTCAAAATTTAGCGCATCAGACGACAAGGAACCAGCTAAGCGACGTTGAGTGACTCTATCGTGGTATATGGCCAGTATGTTAATAATAATATGCAATTATATATTTATAGTTAATTAGACTTACTCAGACATTCAATCTAGCGGTTGAGTATTTAGCTGGAAGAGATCAGTGTTCTTTTTTTATTCAGATTGAGTACAACGTTCTTCTATCAGTAAAAAAGTCGTTTGACACCTATTGACTCAAAACTGATAGCACCAGTAAGATAATCTACCTAAAATCTGTCATTATCCTATGGCCTTGTTGTGTACCCATTTGTATGTGTATAAATGTCTATAAAACGACATATCATTTTATAAAACTTCAGTCTAAAAATGATCCCGATTTTTTATTTGTTTTTGTTAGTCATCACATCCCTTTGAGTAACTGCTGCAGAAAATGGGACTTTGTACCGCTAACGGAGCCCAATATACATACAACAGGTCATTTATTGTTTGTTCTCTGTTAGCCGCCCGGCCGTCGCAGAAAGGTACTACAGCTTGTGTTTCTTTGCTATCGGATTACTGTCTTTGAGTGCCGTTGTGTGTCTGATAGGGCATTTGTTGTATTTTGAGTTTGAATGTCCGACGCACTCACTAGCTGGCACCCTATGCCACAAGTGGCTCATCGCCACCCACTCTAGGATTACGTAAATTTAACATTATATCCTTTGTGGCTGAACAATTAAATATTGAATGTGGTATTTAGATAAGAATTATATTTTATTTAAAGATGTGGTTATACATATGGGCACGTAAAATTTTAAACCGGCATCGACTTGGTCAAATTCTGATCTCTGTACGTGCACAATGATATTTTTCTCACCAATCTTTTTGATGTTTTTTTCAAATTTTCCATAGTGATTAGTAAAGGATGAATAGAATCAGGGCCGTTTGCATTCGAACGGCGAAGCCCACCAGTGGCTTCGTATAGTAAATGTCTGCGAGGAAAATGAGATCAAATACCGCAGCAAGTTTATATTTTTACGTCATGGAAGATATTTAGAAAGAAAGCAGAAGTTTTCTTTTCACCTGAGAATTAGGGCCATTACCTTCGACGGGTTGTCCTGCTGTCCCTTCGATGGAATCCATCTTCAGCTCTCACCGAAGTCATCTTGGGAAAATGTGGCCCTTGAATATTATAGCCGTTCTCCTTACATACGCCAGCCACTTGTCACGCACTCAACAGCTCCATCCCTTGTTTTTACTTTGATGTGCATTCAATATTCGGTTACTGTTTGAAACTTTTGGCTATTTTGACATACGGCGGCCCGAGACTACCTTACTGTATTTAGCTTAAGAGCATCGCTATTCCAATTCTGAAAGTACAGATATGAAACGGCATTTTTGGTGTTTGTAATGCTTGATCAGCTAAGGCAACAAAGAATTTCAAGAGTTGTAAGTACGACTATAGCCATTAAAAAAAAGTAACAATAATCATCACCATTATATTAACATACAATGCCAATAATTAACACACAGAAAGTGCATAGTATTCATCACATGCGCGGTTGTTAGTAGCTTTTGCGTAAATTGTTCTTGCGTTTACGAAACGTCGGTGTCATCGATTACCTATTCTTCCGATATTCAAAACAGTTTAGCCCACGAATTATAAAACATTAATTCTGAATACCCCAATGAATATCGTAAACATAGCCTGAAAGACCTCGAGGGTGGACTTGGGCAATAGGCAACTTTTTTCCTTACGCTCCACTCCTGCTAAAAATCACAAGTGCCCTGTAATGTCATGCAATCATGAAAAAAATAGTAACGTAATGAAAAAGTTGATGCCGTTTTCAAATTTCCCTTTAAAGAAATTTGTTATACGTTTGCTAGCCTAGTCAATCAATAATCTTTTATATTTTGCCCGAAGCTAGTTACCAAACCCGTTTATCCGAACATTCTGCTTACTTATTCAACTTCTTCTCTCGAACCAATTCTTGTTTCTATTTATCCGTTTCCCAATTGTATTCTTTGGTCGGTATCCAGTCGTTCGGGGTAGCGTTGATTTGCCTGGTGTTGTTTCGCCGTTATCTAACACTTATTACCATAGTTAACATTCACCAACAAATATTGGGCATATATCCATTGCCTTGGCACCAACATAATGATAAATAGAAGATCTCAATCAAACTTCTCATATTGCCCTAGCGTAGAGCAGGTCCGGAGGATCGTCCGGAGTTGTTCCACCACTGAGAGAATCGATGGCTACGATAGCCCGTCTGAAGCGGCCGTTAAACCTGCTGCATAGGTTTTTCTTGGAGAGGAGTTGGGTCCTGCTTCCGTTACTGAAAGTACGACCTAGGGCAAGGTTATGGCTGTATTTTGTGGGTTATGATTTATGGCCGTAGGGGTCTATAGCATCGCCGGTACGAGCTTTACTGTTGGCTCTTACTGTTGTTGCTTGGCTTCGAATAATTAGTGGCGGCAGTAACGAAGGCGACGCCTAGCTGTCAGCAATAGCCACGCAACGAATGCCGCCATATGAAACCACAGCGAAGCGTTTCGCCTCTGCTGCTGCGCTGCATTCTTTAGTCGTCTCGATAGTAGTCGATTCTGTAGTCAACTGTATCCAGTCAGCTTAGTCTCTCTAGACAGGTGCAATCACAGTAGCCACGGCAGCCTTACTTATATCAGCAGAGACATGACATTTTAAAGCTCTGCCTGAAATAGCCGCGGGCTACACCACAGCAAGTGTGACAACTCCGGCATAACGAAGGAATAGATACGTCGGCATCTGCAACACGAATGCTTTTCTGGAAGTCTATTGAGGAAGACGAAGGCGTAGACCGGATCCACATGATAACGTTAGACCTGCAACGTCGTCAGACAAATAGAGAGAGAGACAAGCGGACAGACAGCTCAACAACCGGTTGACCTCAGTGGTTCGTCCGTTTACTCCACCCAGAACTGCATGTCTAGCCGAAGAGCCACCACCGCGGCCGCAGCCACAGCAGCAGCGGCTTCGGGTGCTGCGGTAGCTGCTGGAGTACAGAGTATTACGGTAGCCCTTTATTTAAACTGGACTTCTTCGTTCGCTTCATTGCTCGGCGCCTCTCTGGATCCCGGCGTCCGCGAGCAGCTCTTCGGATAGCCGCGTATTCGAGTGATGGCGACGTGGAACGGCCATACGTAGATGCAGCCATATGTGTGTGTGTGTTGCTTAAATAATGACATTGGTGATCATAATGGAATAGGGACAACGGGTGAGGCGGCAGCTATCGTTAGTGATGCATGTTTCTATCGTCTTCACGTAATTTATAAATGTGCCATTCGTGTACGCTAACAGCGGTGCCCTAACTACGTTGCCGTTGAATCAATGATAATATAATATTGTTCAGTTTTAAAAAAACTGGTCAAAGAATATGACGTAATTTTCAATGAGAATGCCGTATTTGGTATATTAGGAGAGACAACAGGCAGCTATGATTGAGAAGATTAGTAGAGAAAGCTGCATTCCTGCGGACCAATTGCGAGATCGTTGTAGCTCATAGTTCTGATCCGTCAGGACGTTTATGACCCATTCGTATAATTTTACGTCGTTGGAAGTGGTGGCTTGGTCGCCTCTCAGTGAGAGTGCTCGACATTCGACACAAAGGTTCTCTAACATTCATCTTTAATACACAATGTCCAATAATTTGAAGGCTAAACCAATCAATGTTTAAATAGCAGATAATGAGCATGCATCTTGTTTGCATATGAACACTCATCGCTGCCATCTACTGCACATTCATAGTTACAGGCAATTACTGTAAAGCAAAAATGTTTGCCACCAAGAAGTACGTCACCTATGGGGGTTATCTTAAACACGAGTCTAATAAGATTCTATGTCGTTGCTACGGCATGATTAACGAAAGAATGGGCCTATCGTTTTCTTTGCCTGTCCTATTCGCTATTCGTTGCTGCTGTTTTGCTACCTTCCGAGTATTCATTCGCTTGCCTTGAGTCTTTAGAGACGGTAGCATGAAATCACACTGAAAAGATGAGAGCAAGTAGCACTGGTTGTTATTGTAATGATGTTTGCTATGATGATAATGACGCCGTCTGATTATTTGTGTGGATGGTTTTGACCCTATATAGCCTGCCTTCGTTTGATTAGTCATGTGTATGGTTTTTGTTGTATCTACGCTATATATCTATGGTCTTAGGGTGAAATTATGATCAAATAATAAAAAATGATCGAACTTAACTTTTCTCTATATTTATATAAGTCGTTGAGAGATATTCTTCGAGAAACTTGAGTGCATAATTATTGTGTTGTTAATACCGTATTTTACGAATCACAATATCAGTACGTCAGGAGGTTTCCTGATGACAGATGGTTGTACAAATAACCAAAATTTGTTAACAAGTCGTAGACCTTCAGCTGAGAAAACCTTAGATATTTAAGATCAGCTTATATATAAGCTTCCGTGTGATTCACTATAAGCAAAATACAATTGGTTGAATAATAAGTATAAGAAACGATTTTATTAGATAGGCTTAGATGCTGACCTACTTGGTACGTCCTTTTCCATAATATTAAGAAATGTAAGCAATAAAACCCTCATGACTCCCAAATCAAATTTATGTTATAGTTATATCATAGTGCGATTCTTTTTTCTTATTTATGACTTAACAGAGGAGTAACTAATCAGCCGTATGTTTCGTTTGTTCAGTTAAGTTAGACAAACAGACCATGCAATCTACGGATTAGTCGACTTGATGAGTGGTTGTGTCTGTGTTATTGTATTTTCATTCTCCTTTTCAACAAACCACACGACAAAAAGCATCATTCACACAAGAATCGGTCAATTGTCATGGGCTAAAGAATCGCTGGCGAGGAAATGTCAAGTTGTCAATGAAATAATTGTGATTAAACTAGTGTGAGGACTACAATTTTTACATTTTGCTAGTGCTTTAAATATTCACATGAAACAGGCCTCCATCGGCCTGTATAAAGGTCTGGTCAGGAATAAGGGTATGACAGCAGCAGTCATGACAGAAATTTTTCAGTCAAGTATTATCATGAGGGAGCCAGTGTTTTGTTTGCTTGTGTGCCTTGGGGTCTTTCGATTTTGTGGCTGCGGCTATGGTCCCAGTACAGTGAGGAAAATTCAATTGTCTTTTCTTTTACCCCACATTGTCTGACTGTCGAACTGATAAATGACTGACTGTGGACGATTGCTCTACCGCTCGTTTAGCTAGATGTGCCAATTTCGCAATTTTTTGCATTCGTTTCCTAGCGTATAGACTCTATCCAAGCCGTTTGAATCTGTCATCCCTGTCTTTGACGCTGGCTTGAAATTTCAGTAAATATCGAAGCATAAAAGCAAATACTGACAAAGTGGCAAGCAACAAGTAGGCGAGTATATTTTTCAAGGCTGAGTCCATGATTTGTGTGTACAAGTGTGTACACGCATAGAGATCTGGAAATCTGCTTGGGATCTACGGAATGGTCGAAGCTCTGGAAACTTAATTTATAACGTAACCATCTAAATGTGTCATAAGTGATGAATTGAGTGATAAGTAGTAGTGTTTATATACAATTCAGATAATATCAGACAAGCTCATAAAAGTCTCTCAGTGAATATTCGACGTTAGTTTATCAATCCATATCGCTTCTTAATATTACAACAAATCTACTACCTTTTCAGTTTTCAATATATATATATATATATATATATATATTACAATACAAAATAAAACTTCTCTGGCTATATATTATATTTTGCTAAATGTGAAAGTTTTAAAAAACGCCAATGATAACCATTAGCGCCGATTCGACGCATCGCATAATAGTACACTATCGAGATGAACAATCCACGAAACTGTTGATGATTTACTACTATACACGTATCTTACCAACAAAATCATTCGTGGTTATCTGGGAAAAGCTTCGATTTTAAGCTTCTTAAAAGGTCTTTTACGAGTTTGCATTGATCCGCTTATTCAACGCATTTCTATCAGAAATACTGAGAGTCCGCAATGCATCGAAGCCTATGTTCAGTGCTAATGAACTCTAGTGATAATAACCGTCATTAAAGTTTTAGGCATGGCGGCAACTATTTTGTATGCCATATGTGTCCAAGCTATTATCGATCTTAGTGTTAATTTATCCTAAATTTTGAATAACGGTGCCGTAAACTTAGGGCGAAAAATCCCTATATCTTAATGAATCAGCAACAAGAATATTGACCGTTTAGTAGACCTGAAATCTAGTACCGGTTTCATTGTACTTTCGATATAATTATCAGAATTATTGAAAACACCGCAACGCGCGATATTAAGAGCAAAGGACAAGTCGGATTACCAAACAGAGTAAGGCGCTCTGTATTCTGTTCCTAGCTAGTTTAATTCTCGTCGAACTCGGTGGCTTGGTACATTTGCGTGCGCCTTGTGACCGGAGGTGGTGTGCGTCCCATTTTGTACCTCGCGAATGGTCCTAAATATGTGGTGTTCATGAGTCTATTTTCATTTATTCGATCACCCAATAAAATTCCATCGGACGTTTTCTAATGCACAACCGGGTGTGCTTTTGCTGTTCTTTTCATGTTTTTACCTCTGGGAGCAGGGCCGCCTCTCGACATTGTCCAATACCAAAAGTAGTGGCGAGCTTCCCTTTCTCTATTGTACTGCCTGACTGGCAATTGTAACGCGAAAGTTCCTGCAGAACCACTCTATCTGTCCGTCTTTATCTACCCATATGTATGGGCGTGCGTATGCGTTAGTGTGCGGGGTAGTGCAGATAATGTGTGGATAAGTTGACCGCAGACCTACGGTGGATTTTCAGGGTTGCTGTTCTTTCAACTTGTGTTTTTTTTAATAAAATTCGAATTTGATCAGAGGCACTTTGGAAAGGACAATGCTATAAGGGGGTGATGATGGTGATAACGGGTTGAACGATACTAGACTCCACACTTTTTCACCTTCTCTTTCAGAAAGCTCGTCAGAAGAAACAAAGTCTACGGGTCCATCCTCTGGCGGGTGTCACAAGTCAATTTAAGGGTGATCCTCTTAGCATTTATTAATATATTTTATAATCTCGTGTCATACACACACACATACTCTTTTTCTTTGTTAGGTGAATATCGAAACGACATCAATATTTTGTGGACTGTGTTGACGATGTACTGTGCCAGCTACTGCTAATTCATACGATTGCTTTCATGGAGCTTTTCTTAGAGAAGAATTCAATGGACGGCGTTTAACAGGGTAACGCTGGAGGGTGGGCACAAGCAGGCATATGTCTATCTGACTGCTCCTCGGCTTGGTTGGCGTCCGCGCCGCCAGCAACGACATTTGCCGTCTCGCACAACGTCCACCTCACCCAGTACGAGCAGCGAAAAGCGACTGACATAAGCAGGAGTGGCAGCTATTCAGCGTAAGTGGCGAGGGTTACTTTCTGTTGCTTATATTGCGGCTCTTATGGAAGTACATGGTGCTTTGTTGATACGCTTCTGTTCGTCCACGCTTATTGTTGCTTCCACCTGAGCTTTTCTGTGGTCGCTCTCTCACTTGTCTTTATTCTGTGCGTTACTTTCATGTTCTGCACCTCTCTCGCTTCCTTTCTATGTCTTTCCTGCTTTCTATCTTGCCTTGGGTGTGTGTGTGTGTGCATGTTTCTCTGCCTGGTTCATCTCACAAATAGCACCAAGTATTATTAGAAGCACCACGCGCTCGCAGAGGCAAGTACGAAGCATCGGGTCGCGCGTAGAGGCCAGCTTTGTTGGACCAATTTCGTGAGTTGTTTGGCAGAATTGCTACTGACTGCCACCCATTAGCGGACACGCCTGCCGCGTGCAAATCTTTGCTTCTTAACCGTGGTTTGTGATCCGTTTGATCCCTCCGCTTACTCATCCATTCTACCCCACTTACCCTCAATGACAATAGCGTTGAATTTTCTTCGTCTGTGTATATGTATCTATGGTCGGCTAGTCGGTCGATGGCATCGTTGTTGCCGTCATTTTCCTTGTTGCCTGTTATTGTTGTCGCTGCCCCTGCAGCGATAGTTATGTGCCCTCCGTCATCCTTTTCCGTTTTCTCTCTTTCCTTGCATTCCTATTCTTGCACCTATGACTGTTTGTTGTTGCTGTTGTTTTCTTGTTGGTGATTCTATTGGGATCTTTAGGACGTTTAAGCAATCTGCTGTATCAGCTGTTGTTTAGACTAACTCCGGGCAGATTCTACGCACAGTGTTGCGGTTATAGGTTATTGTCTGTATTACGTTATATAGCGATTACTGCACCTTTTTAGCGTTGTTTTTGTCTGAGGCCAGCCTCCTATTAAGTGAAAGTTTTGTCTTATCGCACAAGTTTCGTCTTATTCTACAAGCAGATGCAGCATTTTAAACGAGCCTAGTACTGAATCTTTGACCCAACGTAAAATCGAATGTTATCGCTTGTCTCTGCATCCGTAAAGCAGCAAGTACAAGGCGTGCTAATCTTATTGTGGGTCAGTTCCTCCTATTACAATCTTCAGTTTCTTTCTGGGTGATTGATATGATCGATTTCATGAACCAAGGTGAATTATATCAGGGTGAGCTAATTATCTGTTTGTAGAATGTAAATCGACTTTATATAGGAATTAATGTATTTAATTATTTGCAAAAGGATGTAGCCTAATTTTGAAAATTTCAATAGTTGATTACACGCCGACTTAAATTAGCTAAAACAAAGCTACATTGGGCTAAATCCAGGATGTAATTTACAAAGAGACAAACGATGTGTTTCGCGAATCAGTTGAATAAGCAGGCCAATCTCTAGTGTTCCAAGCAATTTTGGGTCTGCCACTGGGCTCAGGCAATTCAAGTAATTTCAGAATCGAATTTTGCTTCAATATTTTTCTTTCAAGCTTGTGCATAGTGGTTTTTATGTAGTAAAACGATTAAAACATCTAACAAACAACATTTTTCTACACGACGAAATTTAAAAAAGCCCCATTATTTGTTCCTGTTACGGTAAGCTGGCCATATCAGTGTAAAATAAAAAAACATTGTGGAAAGACAATAGGTCATTAGCCCAGGCTTGTAGATATTTATTCTCTTAGTAAACGATGAGAATTATATAGAACTCATAGTCTATCTAAACGCTGGTAGTAGTAATAATCTATCCTCAAGCTTCGTCTTACCTCTTTAATCATCAGTTTCCTCGTCTATTCTGGTATCGACTGGCTGTCGACAACGTCACCCACGACGTCGAAAGGTTTATTAGTTTTGACTCGCTTCTTCTCTCCGGGGGCACCATTTCATGGTTCGCATCATATAGGATTATTCGAAAAACATGACATTTTTAATGACATTATCTAACTGCCCTGTCATTCATTTAAACGAAACTTAAGACATAACAATAAACGACGTGGCGCCCAAAGTTGGTCAAAAGCTCCAATATTTGCGACACTCGGACTAGTTTTTGTAATAACAACGCGAACATGAATATATCTCGATATAGATCGATGTTCATTCTAATACTCCTTAAGATATCCACAATTTTAAACTCGAGTCATCTACCTATTCACAGAATTTGCTGAATTTGGAAGCTTAGAACGATTTTATCAGAATAGAGGTAGCTTGCTTCGCTGTCTCACGTTGAATATTTTTTGCGAATTTTTACATCGAGCAACGACGTATACGTCGAATACATGCTGAGATACCGGCAGCCGAAGTAATAGCCAGAAAAGTTCAAAAGTACGATGTGCACAGAGATCGTGTGCGTTTCAAGACTGAACACCCTGCCGGCAGATAGATTCCTACGGTCATTTATAGACACATGTGACCTTATTCTCACATGGTGGAACATGAATATTGATCCATCGGACGGATGTTACTATCGTAGTTAGATTTCTGGGAGATAAGAGAGTAAGACTTCACTATGGCTTAAAAATTCAGTTTTCCCAAGGTTTCGAATTAAAAACGTCACTGTAACTTATCTTTGGAAAATTAAGCAAAAATAACAACAATAAAGTCAGGTTACAGTTATGTCGTTAGAACCATATGTCCCTATATGACCTGTCCATTGTTGTTAAAATGAGTTGTTATATACGTGGCCGAACGAATAGTTCATTCGTTCACCGTAAGAGTTAAAATAGTGACACTCTAATTGCAAGGAGATTATAAGACTGGAAAATTATAAAACAAATTAAAACTTTTGTTTGGGTACTTGGTTGCTGCAGATCTCGTTTTAACCTGAGTGTGGAACAAAAGGAACATTTAAAAAATTGTGGCTATTGTAGGTTGATGAATTGAATCGCTAAGACTGGGAACTGTCACCTTACACACTATTTTGTTCCCTGTTATCTGACACGTTATCATAGATATTAATTATCCCTGATAGGTTTTCAAACAAAAAAAAAACAACTAGCCTTGAATGTAGTATGGTTGTTCACTGGCCATCCGTTCAAGTGCCACTCGTGTAACCAACGTTTTAGACGGCTAACTCTTTCTGTCCTTCAAATTTGCGAATAGCTCTTACCGTTAAACTGGGATGGTGTCCGAAGGGTTTAAGATCAGTTTAGCTCTGCATGCGACATACTTTGTATACGTCTCGCATTCTTAATCGTGCGAGATAATTTTGGATATTCAACTTCTTGCTCGAAGGAATTCAAAATATTTGGCGGTGTTACGCTCCGTAATTGGTCTGTGCATAACTGTTTTAAGTTTTAGTAAATTGGCTTCAGCTTATTCTGTTCTGTAGCCCAAGCGATAACATAAGCAAACGGCAGGTGATGCATCTTCCGTTAAAGCATGAGTGAATAGCTATTCCGATATACTAAATAGATTATAGAAAACATCGGGGCGTACTTGTTGATAAATATGTAACAATATATTTGCCTTAGTAGAATATGCCACGTATAGCGCATTTGTAAAGTAACCGATGGCGAACTCTGCGGGAGTAATTAGAACCATATATATGTTTTTCCCGAAAGAACGTTGTGTCTTTTTTGAACAAGGGGCCCTATTATGAAGGAGAATGAAAACAAGTAGCTTAAAAAACAATCAAACTAACACAATTAATGAAAAAAAATGGTTGTAATTTTTATATGAGAAATACTAGTGCCAAAGAAAGACGAATGCATGCCAAATGCATAGGTCATACAGCCCAGTAAACCTTTATCTATTTAAGAATAATGCCGTTTTGCATGTTATCTTACAAAAGATATACCTAGAACGGGCGTGTACATATATAGCAATAATCATTACATGTACTAGCCTTTCTACTCATTTATATAGTTATTTCTCTTTCCTCCATCTCGCTAATATAGGCCAATTACGGGTTGTTCTTCTCGAATACTGGGGCATGCGTTATAACAACCTTAACTAGCCATTCTTTTTTCCATCTGACTCCATAAGGTTCACTTAACTGCCTCATGTTGATCAAATATTGAGCACCCCCCTTTTGCATGCAAAAGTTTCTTGCAGATCAGGTAATAAACGCAATCTACCCACGTAGACCGTGGAATTCAAACTCCGGTCTAACGGAACATAATACTCATACATAAATGTACAGAATAGCAGGCAGAAAGATCTAATGATGAGGAAAAGCATGAAAGAAAAAAAAGGCAGTGAGACCGATGCTGTTGCATTACTTCAGCTGCTACTGTAGCATCGAGTGCGGGCGGTGATGTTTTTCAGTGTGTGATAGGTGCCGATGATATTGCTCTCCGCACTTATGAGTGATTTAGTATGACATCTGCCGAGTGACCTCTGCCGGCGACGTGGCCACTGAAACAGGCTCATAAAAAGGCTTATTTATAAAAGCAAGCCTTGATTACTGAGGACGTATATTACTAGGAGAATGTCTAGGCTCGCGCAGGTTGCTTTGGGCAGAGAAGACGAGCGAAAAAGGAGTAGAGGCACATTGATGCTCGTGTGGCCTTCCTGCTTTTTCCATGTGTTTGATGTTTTTTAGCGTCATCACCATTGGTACGAACAAAGGAACAAATTGTATGTTCCTATCAGTGTAGGTCTAAGAAGAACTAATGGACAAATTCATAAATGCTTTATTTAACCATAATCTCTGCTATTCCATCTGTTGTTGCTAATCATTGAGGCAATATCTTTCGTTACTAAGTCTCTATTGAAAGATATAATAGTTGCTAATACATCTACGGTGAACTACGAGAAAAACCCTCGTGCATGTTAGCGTAGCTACACATAGAGGCAGCATGAATTAGTGCGATTCATGTCTGTCGAGTACACGAGCGCCTTTTTGCACGTCTTTCCTGCTTCGAATCTACATTTGTGAACCGCAATTGCATCGCCAAAATAGCCGGAGTTCCTTTTAAGCGATTTCCGACGTGTACTCTTCAAAGAATTTAGAAATAAAAGCTCAAGCTACTTGGATGTCCTAGCTTGATTTCAAATTCTTACGCCTGACTCGTAAGAGCGTTTCGTTTGTATTTAAGTAATTGTAACATTGGTTCAAGTTCCACTGTGGTAATAATAACGATAGTCTGACAATTTCAGACTGTATACGAATCATTGATTCACATATTTTATAATAGAGCATGTTATAGGTATTTTTATGAATTTTAATTCCTTTACAAAAGCGGTGAGCCATGGGGGGTGATTCTTAGAATAAACGACGGTTTCTGAATGTCGGATCATTGTTTAAACATTTTTCTGGAAGTTTGTAGCGCTGTTCGGCAATTAGTGGCAGGGAGTGATGTTGTACCCCAAAATGTCATTTAAATATACAGAGCTATACTTTAACGATACTGACCGTACTTTGGTTTGTGTCTGAATTATAGCACTGCATATAAAACTATGTTTGTACAAGTTAATATGTTTATATAGAAACTGTCGCAAATTTGTAAAATATATTGTTGCCTTAACTGCTTACTTTCTAAACGAAGTTACCGGTCTTTGAATTGTTCAAGTAAATTATGCATTTTTATTTGTATGATGGCACACTTCTATGGTCTCTCAAATCTTTTCTACAATTCTCTAATTACAGTTAGTTTGAGTGCAAGACGGGTTTTGAGTTAAAAAGGTGCGGGCCTTTGGGTTCCTGCATACGGCAGCTATGTTCAAATTCATCACAGGCCGACGAGGCTATACGTTTGAAAAAGCCAAAATCGTCAAAGAACTATTTGCGTTCTCACGGGTAAGCAGTCACGTATAAGAACACGTTATAAAACTGAAAATGTGTTATTTTTTTTCATACAGGGTGGTCAAAAGTTTCAACGGAATCTGCATAATTTATAAAAAACAATCTAGTTTAAATATTTTTTTGCCTTTTGTTTAGGAACTTATTTTACAGTCTAAGTGGTGATATTATTGTGGTGACACTCATCAGAATGAGTGAAACTGGTTTAGATATCTGTAAAAACAGTAATAGAAACCTCGCTATACACAATGTGGCTAATGCTTAATCATATTAGTGGTAGCCCATCGGTGATATAGCTATTAATCTTCTAATTGTGTCAATAGAAACTACCTCACTAAGAATATATTTCAAAAGTAAGGGTGTATAGTGAGCTTTGTAATATGAAAGATATCTCAAATACACGTATTTGTAGTAAATTTATATAAAACATGTGATTTGAATTTTTTGAGATTTCTTAATTCTATCTGGTATTATAACACGTTAAAAATATGCACTCTACCTTTAACTTAATGATGCAGTTTGGATTGAGTAGACATGCAGAATACATAGTAAAATTTTCTAAATTCAGTTTGTATATTACCAATAATTATTATGATTCAATTGCAGACCGCTTCGCATGGCTTTCCTCACTCGCCTTCCTGTCTAGCAATAGATGAGGATCTCTCATTGTTGTGCATATGTACTAGAGCGGGTACGGTTCGTGTGTACGGCTGTCCCGGAGTCGAATTCGTGGCCTACCACCCTGCCGAGGGAAGTGTTACTCAGGCTCATTTTATATCTGGCCAGGGTAAGTGGTAATAATAATTTAAGAGTGAAGAATTGAATTCTTTTAAGAATTATGCGGCCTATGCATATGGTCATGCCTACTCTTGCAGAGCTTATTTCCTATGTCATTTTCGCGTAGCGCAAAACTATAAGTAACGCTATTTTTTACGAATGACGTGTCACATATTAGGAGTAGCGATACAAAGAAGTTTAATCGAAACGGCAAGTATTTCGTATACTCGTGAAAGCCTTTTTCTAATCATAATTGTGGTTACTGATCTTTGTTTTGCTAATTCATTAGGCCGTTTGGTAACGCTAGGCGAAAATAACGAGCTAATACTATGGGAAATCGTGGACACGCAACTTGAACCTGTCGAGTCTATTTTGAACTTTGAGAAACGAATCTTCACCATCTGCGTGACCCCGAACAAGAAAAAAATCTTTCTTGGAACTGAACAGGGCGACGTGCATGTATTAGACGCAGATACTTTTAAACTCACTGATATCGTCGTCCAGAGGGATCTTATTACAGAGAAGGTACAGTACTATTGGTCGAATAGCAAGATGGATATGTATGCATTACCAGTCTCACAATTTGTTGCTAACATTTAGCTTTAAAACTTTTTTTAAAGGCTTAAAATCCTACATATTCGTTTTACGTAACGAGTGCGTTTGCAGAACCTTCTTTTTTGCTCAACGTTTTTAGGTGTGTGACGACTTTAAGGTGAGCCCCGGCGGTGTCGAGTGTATTCGCTGCTTAAGCGAAGACCAATGCATTATCGGATACCAGCGAGGAATTCTTGTTCTCTTTGACTTTCCCAAGCTCTCGGCTAAACAAACATATATCTCCCGCAAGGATCTCTCCTCAATTTACATTATTGACGATAGCAAATTTGTTTCGTGCCACACCGATGGAGGCTACGCTGTGTGGAGTACAATTCTGTCGTCATCCACCAAGCACGCAGATCAAATCTATGGACCTCATCCATGCAAGGCTATAGATAAGCTGTATGCGTTTGACAATGAGCGCACCCTAATTTTCACAGGAGGTATGCCACGCGCCCAGTACGGCGATAAGTACACATTGTCTGTTCATCGTGGACCAATTGAGCGCAAAGTGTTCGAATTTACTTCAAAGGTCATCGATTTCTACGTGGTGGCGAAAAAAGTTATCGTCGCACTGGCAGAGGAAGAACTTGTAGCAATAAATCTACATGATCTCAAGCAGATTCCGTTGCCTTACCTATTCCCCTTGCACTGCTCGGCGATCACTAACGTAATTCATGCCTCGGCTGTACCTCAAGAGGTGGTGACCAAACTGACCGATGGCTTCAACGAGGATGACTGGTCGACAGCATCCTGGCCGATTACTGGAGGGAAGTTACCAGAAAAAGATGATAAGGAGCAGAGGAATGAAAAGGAGACCGAATCTGATAATTGTGATCTTATTCTCACAGGCCACGAGGATGGAAGTGTACGAATTTATGATGCGACTGGTGTAGCTATGAAGCTACTTGCTTGCATCCGCACAAGTTTAGTGTTTAACGAAAGGTGCCACGAAGCATCGCGCAGCGTAGATCAGGATGAGGATGAATTTCTACAATTTACAAAAGTCGGGTCTTTTGATCCCTTCTCGGACGATCCCCGATTCGCCGTTAAAAAACTCGCGTTCAATTCGGAAAGCGGAACCCTTGTCGTTGGAGGCACTGCTGGGCAGGTACTAGTTCTTGGGCTTGAGGAGAAGAGAAATGTGAAAGTTGTTACTCTCAACCTCGTTGGTGACCGAGATCAATTTGTTTGGAAGGGTCACGATGAGTTGAACTACGACCCGGAAGGTTGTCTGAAGAGTAATTATCATGTCCGTTGTGTGGTGCAAGTCACGCCTCCAGCCGGGCTGACAGCGCTTGCTATTTCCGAAAAGTGGAGCCTTATCTCGGCTGGTACGGCTCATGGTTTCGGCTGTGTAGATCTGTCATGTGAGGAAGTGGTGATGTTCAAATGCACATTAAGCGTGACTGATCTAGGAGGCGCAGGAGCTCATTCGGGTGATATGGTGAGGCGAAAAAGTTTCAAAAAGTCTCTAAGAGAAAGCTTCCGTAGATTGCGTAAAGGCCGTTCACAACGCGGAAAGACCGCAAAAAATCTGGAAGATGTGAAGCCCGTGGAGAGACAGGTAGAGTCGAGAATTATGCAGGATGATGGACTTTCATCAATGGTGCGTTCTTTGGTGTTTAGCGACGCGTATATTCTCTCTCACGCCACCACATCGCGTACGTTCTGGGCATCTACAAACCAGGGTTCTGTTTACGTGTATACATTAAAACGCAGCGGCGATGATAATCAAACGACAATGTCGCTGTGCAAGGAAATTCACTTGAGACACCATGCGCCTGTTTTAGGTATATTCGTTGTTGATTCTCATGGATATTTATGCCATGACGCCCCACCCAAGGAGAACCCCGTGCCAAATCTTTGGCGAGTTGTCATTTGCTCAGAAGAGCAGATCAAGGTATTTTCGCTGCCTCAACTTAAACCTTTGCATAAAGTAAAATTGACAGCTAATGAGGGTTCGCGATTGCGCAAATTACAAGTCGCTGAGTTCCGTAATGCCGAACGTAGCGAATATTGCCTAGTAGTTCTGACAAACCAGGGTCAAGTTATGGTTTTCTCACTGCCCGATCTGCGTCGAATAATCACGGCCAATTGTTGCCGTAAGGACGATATTAATGGTATTTCATCAGCTGTCTTCACACCACAAGCAGAAGGATTCCATCTCAATTCAGCGTCAGAATTGGATCGCGTTTCAGTGTCTGCCACTAAAATGACCGCGCCCACGGGCCTTCTGGAATTGGATGACGATGCGCGTTCGAAACGGAAACGCTCGCTCAGAAAGAAGGGCGATGTCAAGGAGAAGGTTAGTTAGCTCAAAGACATTTCTCGAAGTAGTGTCATTAACATTCCGAACCCTGCGAGGATGGGAGTTTTAGCAGGTTTGTGAGTCTCCGCACTAGCCACTTTCTGGTTGCCGTGGCGTATGAGCATCAAGCGTTTACCTAAACCCCCTCAAAAAAAAGCTCAAAGACATTTGATTTAGTTTTTAAATCTAACTCGAATCTAAGAATAATTTTTTCATTATATAAAAACGTAAGCCGGGACCGGTTTTTTTGGTACGTCATAATTGAAACTATAGAATGCGTTCATTTCTGCAGGTCTCATATTATTATATAATATTGTTGCATAAAACCATAGCATACGGTAGGTCTCCTAAGCAAAAAGATGATGAATATTTGGAGCTATTTAACCATTGAGAATTTAATGCCAAATTCTGCCCTTGATAATACAGTTACTGAAATAAAGCTTGATTCCACCAATATATCAATATTGAGTGTAATACAAAAAATACCTATAGCATTATATGTGTAATAATTGTACGATGTATGTTGTATTTAGGAGGTAGTGAAGGAGACTGTTAAGGAACGGCGAAGCTCAACCCCAGAAAAGAGGCGTGGCGCCACCCCTGAACGAAAAGAGCGTAAAACGACGGCTTCGGAGAACAAAGAAAAAGAAATTATAGAGTCGAAAGAGAGAAAGGACTCTGCAGAAAACGACCGCAAGGTCAGTCATTACGCCAGAACCAATTAAAATCCAACACAGTTATGCTTTTGTTCAGTGAAAACTAAGTCCGTCATTGAGCAGAAATATGAAAAATGCTTTTTCTACTCATTCATATTTCCAAAAGATTGCCTGCTAAATATAGAAATTTATGGTTATTTCGCTGCTTATGTAGGCGCATGAAAAAACCTTCAACGCACATTTTTTATTTGAGTCACCAAAATATTAGTACTTGCTATGTACTTACACTGAACGCGTGAATATGTGTGAAGAAGCCATAATCATGTGAAGCCTGTTCAAGGGCGGCAGTTTACAACAAATATATGAGCGCTCTTTTTTCGCTATCCATCTCTGCTTTGGCCGCTAGTCTACCCAATGCGATAAACCACACAATGCTTTGCTTGTTCTGCGCTGGCTGCTTATTCGGCCCTGCTGCTGGTTTTTCATGACGCATTGATCCATCGGGGCAGACTGATACGAAAGAAACGCACGAGAAACGTGAACAGCAATCTGTTGCCGTTGAAAAGACTGAGGATGGCAGGGGCGAGCGGCGAGTTGAGACGGAGCAAGTAGCCGAAAAGAAAATAAAGCAACAGGTCGAGGAGTGCGAGGGTTTCAAAGTGGAAAGTGTTGAGGTTAGTAATTTACGTTGACTTCTGCCCGAACTCAACAAAAAAAACTTGTGTTATACTCAAATATGTATTTTTAAAGGCCGCAACTCAGCTGAGCTAAGCAGAATCGCTTTTATTCGCAAGTCCATGCACCGCTTTATAACACCCTAGTACTCACGTAATTGAATTTTTCGTGTGATATCTATAACGCTCAACAAGTTAATACCAACGAAATCTTACGTTCACAGTGATTAATGTGCTGAACACCGTAAAACAAAAAATGCAAGTGCTTTTAGTTTAATCGCATGTAACGTTATCGCGGTTTAACTTTGCATTTTGTTAACATTAATTGTAACAGGTGATTGTAACGAAAAAAGCGGTCGTTGTTGCGGAAGAAACGCAGGTGGTTAATGGCAGAGACTTCGAATCGATAGGAAGGATTGTCGGCAATTTGTCCAAGGAGGTAACAGGGGGTTTCGAAGATCTCGAGTCACCGAACACCGGTTTGGGAATAAGCTCGGTATGTCTTTATTGTTTTCACTTTATGTATTGCTTAGCTGAACTTAGTATCTTGCGTCTTCTTTATACACTGCGTTGCACAATGCATGAAAATCCCACACAGAATCTTAGCAGGCCAATCCCTTCTGCGTTATGCACCAATATACAAAACGGTAGCGTCAAATATACTGCCAGCTTCATGCTTCATAATCTGAGATCATATAGCAATGACCTAACAAGTAAAAGTATTAGACGAGTTATCCATGCACTAGATTTCTGCGTCAAACTTGCCTTGCTTGGTTCATTATCTTTACTTAAGTTCTAACTGGTTCGTAACATAAGCACTGTAGATTGCAAACATTCATTAGAAATATAAAAATTATGAGTATTTTTCGCTTCTTGATGAACCGTTCTCATACTGTATACGTATGAATCGAAGCACTTAAAGCATTTGTATAGTGTTTATATGCTCTGTGTTCCAAAGAGTTTTTGCGCGTAAAGCTTACCGGGTAATACGCATCTGATCGGTGTGATTCGGATTAGAATTTACGGCAAAACTTCCGCAACACTTGCTCCCCTTCAAGCGCTTGATCTCTAAGCTTGGTAAATCACAACCAACATATTTTTTTGGTCGTGGTGCTGACTCCATTATACTTCTATGCTGTTCTCTGCTTCCTGTGGCACCAACATGGCGGCCGTGGCTCGCAGGTGGCGGAGGAGATTAAGTCGTTTGAGGTGTCATCAGCAACTGACGCCGAAGACTCAACCATCGTTATTGAACGCAATCAGGAACAACAGCAACAACTGGAGAGTTTTGAGCTCTATGCAACGTCACAAACGGAAGTAACTTACGAAGAGCAGAAGGTTACCGAAAAGATTGAAAAGAGAGCTGTTAAGGTACGGCGCGACGGTCAACTGGATATAGAAGTCCAATTTCAACGTGCTATAATATCGGTTATTGTTCAAGCGATTCTTCGTTCAGTACACACACGATGCTCATTGAACATGCGAAGCTTTAAAACAATTGGCTTTCCTTAATACTATCATATTTTTCCTATCATGCTCTTATAACTATCGGCAACGGTGGCTTTCGTGATGCAAGCTAACCAAAAATACAGAAAAATATACTGCAAACTTCAACTTGCCCAGAGAACATATGGCATTTAATATAAAGGGGGTGGACAAAGGTGTTGCACGGACGAATAAGAAGGAGTGGAACAGGAATAGAAAAATGACGAATCTATATGAGAATGCTTTATAGAGTATCATATCTCACAATCCTGTTAGGCTCACCGCAGATGGTGTCAAAGAATGTATCGGAAACAGTCTCATCAATTATAATTTTTGACACCAGTAGTAAATAACCTTTGTTCAGCTGGAATTTGTGTATTACTCAAAAACATTGCCAACTGCAAATAATTTTGCGTCGCGTATCGCTGTATTTATTATCTTTTATAAGAAATCTTCCAACAGGTTTTAATGTGTCAGCCCTTATCGGCTCATGCTTCAAATGCTCAGAACCTCTGCTTAAAGATCCGCACCGCTATCGAGATACAGCCTCCGCACTTATATTCACAATATTACACCTTTTGAATTTTTCACCTTACCAACTAGGAGTTGTAAGCCTAGTGGAGCCCGATCCGCTTCTTATTTGTGTGTTTTCACTTGCATATTTGTCTGATTTATAAGATTCAATTTAATAAAATTCACTTACTCCATATCCTTGTGTACCCTTGCATATAGACTGCAGCTGCGGCTTGTTAACTAAGATAGCAGTGGAGAAAGCTATCCCGAAAAATGTCTTGATTGTGTTATCGCGGTCTCAGGCTATTGGGTGTACACCTCGTTAATCAAGACTACGTTTGCTAATACTTTCTAGCTGTACTGGGATGCTAAAATTAAGTCGTAAGTTCATTCTAGATTTGACAAAGTTCTATGCTTGGTTATGATTTAGGTGATGGAACACACGACGGGCTCAAAGCAAGAGTGCTGTAGCAGTTTACAGAGCCAAACCGCCAAAAAGGTGAATATAATAACACGTATATACGTTTTAAAAAATTATTTAGAAAAAATACAAGAAATATATATATATATATATATATATATATATATCTATAT
>MNPL01003997.1:13625-31983 GCA_002081605.1 Tropilaelaps mercedesae | reverse complement strand
ATATATATATATATATATATATATATATATTTATATATATATATATATGCAACTAAAAGGAAAGAAAAAGAGAGAAGCTCGAGCACGAGCTGATAATGGGCTTAGATCATGATAGAGCACCACCATCTCACGCTAAGTGCTAGTCAATTCCTCGGCTGAATTAAGCAAAGCTCACCAGCGAGGATTGCGAGGTGATATGACCGCATTTTGCCGCATGGTATCTCCCTCAGATATGACCGCATCGTGTACATACACATGCGGGGACAGGCTCGTTCGGTAATACATTGTCGTAGGTTGTGATAAACCTGTGTTTATATAGAAACTTTTGACACGTCCTGTCTACCGCAAGTGTGCAACATACTAACTCCCATGCAAAGTCAAAAGTTTTCGATGCTTGAATGTTTGACGCCTAACATGCTGCGCGTCAAATCAAAAAAGTCCGTATTTTATGTAGTGCAAACATAAACTTTAAACAGAAAAACTTCAATGCTATAACTTGTTTTTCGAAAAAGACCTGTGATGCATTTTTCAATTAAAGATCTTTCATTTTTAAAAGATTAGTTTAGCATAAGCTGATTCAACTGATACCCTCCAAATTGCCATTTCACCCAGTTGTTTTACTATGTGGTAAAGCACCGAATTTTACGCAAGCCACATACAGGCAGCTTGAAATTAATAGCTTAACTCGTTTCCTAACGCTTTAGTCTTTTTTGCGCCGAGTCGAGTATTTGGAGCACACTTGTGCTTTGGCGTGTAACGCATTTTACCCTTATCTCTATTGACTATGCCGTTATTATCATTTCTAATGTCAGCAAGCTAATTATGTTTTACCCTTTTTATCAGCTGGTCATAGTACTCTAATTCATCTCGCCTTTGGCGTAATATTAGAGGACTTTTTTACATCTACTAAAATGCCTATCCATCACAAATAAGCTAAGTTAATAAAGCTCGTTAAGTAATTATCATATGTGACAAAAATACGCGCGTTAATTTTGATGGGTTCATGGAGGGCATATTAAAGGTGCGGTATATAATTGAACGTGTGGAACGCCATGTCAATAACCCGTTACAACAATACGTTATCTCATTTCTTTTCTTTTATGCCTACTCCTCGTTTTTTCTTTAGCCTTACTCTCAGTCGTTTTTCGAACAACAGAGGACAACATGCACACATGGTAATAACAAAAAAAGGAAGACAACACATGTTTACAACGGCACCAACGTGACACAAGATGTCAAAGATCCAGCAAGGGGACCTTCTCTCCGTTTCACATTTATATTAAATCTAAGTTTAGCGCGGTGAAAATACGTATCAAATGAAATACGTTTAACCGTACCAGGCGTATCAGTAGATAAAGAAGTTAAAATATTGAAGAAATCATCTTCTTTACCACTGGCAGAACAGACATATGAATGAGAAATAAAACCTCTCTCTTCGTTCTACATCGCCTATAGTGTGCACACATGTAGAAATTTCACATTCCTTCAATCGTTTTTATCCTTTTTGAAAACATAGAAGAGTGAAAAAGAAATTCCTTTGCTTCCAATCAGAGGCAATGGCCTTAGGAGATTGGGGCACTGAAGGCAGTCCGATGGAACAACACTAAAAGTAACGTCCTCCAAGGCACTGGAGCCTACAGTCCCATTCTATCACTCCCAGTAGAAAGGTAGAAAGCAAAAGGAGAAATGGGAGGAAAGTTCGTCGTAAAGAAAAAAGAGAGGCAAAGGAGGAAGAAAAACGATTTCTAAATCTTTGAGTCGGATTATATTTCATTGCCCAGTGACCACTTTTTTGGGGTGAGAATTAATTACTTTTGTTACCTTTATCTAGCGCCAGTTCCAAACGCCGCTTCGCATAACTCTACAAGCAAGCAACTAGTCCGAAGAATTAAGAGAAGTGGATAAGGAGAAAGAGAATTTAAATTTGCATTTTTCTATATTGTGAACATCAGTATAAATCTAGTCATAAATAAATATCGTTTAGCACTTCACGCGCTTCAGTCTTTAGTTGTTTTATCATCTTTCACGTCCGAAGCATGCCCAGTTTTTACACCTCCCGAAATATCTTGTTCAAAGGCTGTTGAAGTTACCTCTCTAGCGTGATGTCCCGAACTGGTATGACATACAATCTGCATTAAATATTAACTCGTAGCTGAAGTACTGAAGAGGACTTTCATGTGTTCTCATTAGATGTGACTAGCTTTGTTACTTGAGCTTTGCATTCTAAAAAATCTATAACAAATCTGTATAAAAACAAAAAAATGTTTATAGATATAAAAAGATGTATTATAACGCGAGGATCAATTAGCTCTCTCACGCGAGAGCCCTAAATGGTTTGTTCTTAATATCGGTATCATACATCACAACACTTACACCAATTATTATGTAGCAGTCAATAAATTACCCCTGTAACAATAAACGTTCTGGGGCGTTTCCAAACCAAGGTTGTTTGCGTCGCCTATGTGGAGGCGTATGTATTTGCCTGATTACTCTTTAAACTTTTTTGGCAGTAAGTAGCAGTAACACAACATAATCTTTTTACTATGGCCTCGATTTTTGAGCATAGTGACAGCAGACTCACATGCCAAGTATTCTAGAGATTTCTGTGGTGGCGACTGTAAATAAGGAAGTGACAGATAGAGTTACAATTTTGTTTAAATGATTTAATTCGTAGTAAGTATAAATTTAATCAAGTTTAAGTTAATAACGTAGAATCACTAGGGAGTAATAGTTTTTTGATAGAACGATCTAAAGTTTTCCTTAATTTTTCCGTTTAATAGTCAGTCCACAGAGGTAAACGTGACAACAGCTGCGTTTCTCTGAAAAAGACGCAGAGTCTACCTAGATAGATTTCTTCTTATGTAATATGGGCTAATATAGGCTAATGAGATTACTCTATTTAGTACTTCGGTTTCAATGATCGATGCAAATCAATGGAATCAGATACGCAAGAAGTTAATTCTCTAACTAAATAAAATAACGGTCATGTTTTTAGCCTCATGTTTTTAAACTCGCTCAAACGTAGTGACAAATGTAATAATAATGGGAGTCATATGCCAAAAACGTCAAATCATCTTACCTTAGATATCGGCTTTCTACGTATGCGTTGCTAGTAATTTTGGTAGTACCGAGTAATAGGTATAATAAGTCTCTTCGATATAGTACACGGGATACGAAATTCGCATCACGCGGCGTGCACTGTCCAACCTTTGGTCCCTGCCTATACAATTTGGTATATATATATATATATATATATATATATATATATATATAGGCGGCTGAATGCTTTCGCTGAGATCATCTTAATCAGAGGCGACTGAAACTTTTTTAAATTTTTTTAGGGCTGACCATCAACCAACATTTAACGGTAGCACTTTTTGCATTACTTCATAAGGCGTACCGCATATAAATGTAAATGTGCACCGGCGGAGATCGAACCCGTGCACCTTCTTCTGTGTCTTTTCCGGTCGCAAGGCGCACACGAATGCGCCAAGCCACCGGGCTTGACAACGCGACTGAACCTAAATAATACAAACCTGTTCTGGTAAATTCTGCGGCTCATTTAAAATAATTACAAACTTTTTGCTCATCTTATTTGCAGTTGCATTTATCCAAACACTATTTTTTTACGTACATACTACAAGTAAATACTTTATTTTGTTTCAACATATAATCAAATGATTTCGAGTATTACTCTTTGGACATACAGATGTACTTAAATGAATCAGCCTACTTCGCCTTTCCTATTCAGCTTGGTCATAGAAAAAGGTAGTGCGAAACCTTTCTACATTTTTATTAATAGCGTGGGAAATTAATCTATTGGAATTCGATGTGATTCTCTGAAGTCCTGTCTACCATATAATGGGCCGACGCCTATGGGGTTTAGGATAGGGCGCGTGGCAACAAATAGTTCCCATATTTCTGTTTTTTCGGATCAGTTTTGGCGTGGATGTGTATCGCCAATCAGGCTAGACAATGCGCGGAAAATAAAGGGCAGGGAAAGGATGGTGCGTAATCTTTGCTTTGTGAAGAGGGGAATGGGCTGCGCTTCCTTCGACTGCTATTACTATTTCCCCGGTGTCCTATCTGCAATACGATGCGACATTACGGATTGTCGATCGGAGCATTGCTTATATGGCGTTTCAGCAACTTTCCACGTAAATGATGTTAAAAGACATGGAGATCCAAAGCAGCTACCTTTGATCTAACCTTTGATAACCGCAGCCCCACTACACCCAGTCGATTATGTGGTAAATATAGACCATACCATCAACTTTTAACAAAAAACAATGTCATCCTAGAAAGTCGAAAAAGTAAATGGCAGTCCGTCAAAATTTGATCGGCATTGTTGTCGGGATACCGCTGAACTTTGCACCTTTCACAAGATTGTCTGCTGTTTCTGAAGTTGCTGATCCTCAATAAAGTTCCCCACTTGCAGCATGCACCTTTACAGTACTACCGCAGTTGTCTGGTAGTTGCAATTTAGCCGCGTTTAACGAAATGCTGTAGGCTTGCGGCCTCTTGATAGGCTAGTTTCACTCCCTTTCAGTTCATTTAGTATTTTACAGCCTGGCGGAGACGCAACTAGGCGGTTACGGCTAACTGCCCACCAACTAGGCCATCGGCTAATTGCAGGAGCAAGCTCACTGGCTGTTTGGTCGGTCGCTAGCCGGTAATTTCCATTTGTAAGATGAGACCAACTTCTGCTGTGGGATTTCACAATCAGATCAAGCCGAATCGAGCCTTAAAGCACTGAGCTCAAAATGTACTTCTTAACAATTTTATATACGAGGAGTATCACATAGACTAGCCGAAGTCTTTGTATACGATGTTATCCCATAATAATTTATTAGTGGACTAACTATGTTTAGAGGACAATTAATTTGACCTTTGCCTCGTCGTGCAAAGGGAATAAGTTTGTGAAGTAATGAGCCTAGGTCTGTCTCTTTACGAAACGCGTTGATTTGTCCATTTTACAGATGGACTCGCCTTATGCAAAATCTTAAGGGAAGCTTCCAATATCTGTCCAACTTATTACCTTATTTAGCTTATTCCAAATCATCAAGGCTCTCCAATTTGGAGCCCTTCTAGTTAAAGCCTCACTTTCCATGCATCTATGGTGCTCAAACTCTGTGAATGACCTCAGTGCCAAACATTTTTTGAGAACGGATTATTTTATAGTTTCGTTATTCACATTTCCATTAAAACACACTCCTCGCCTTAATGGTTCATTAGGAATGAGCGAAAGGATAAAAAACATTTAAAACAATCTCAAACATCTTAAAATCTTCAAATCTTAAAAACATCTCAAATCTTAGAAACAATCTTATTAAAAGACTCTAATTGCATGAATTATTCGAATTACAGATGCAGTAGGAAACTCCATGTAATATACACGACACTGTCTACGTTGGTTTGGGCTTAGCTTAGCCTGGAAACTTAGATAAAATTTTAAAATGCTTGGCTTTTTCAAAGTTTGTTTTAGGTAACACTGTAATGGTATAAAATATTGCGATATCAGCCGGAGATTTCAAAGAACAATGCTGATCGGTTAAAGTAGCTTTGGCAAGATTAGTTAGAAATGTCGATTAAACGCTTCTTTTTCGTTAGATTATGTTATCCTCAGCAACGCATTTGCAAGGAGGAAGTCACCAGTGTCCATTGTGGTTCATTTGACTAAGCTTTCATTGAATAACGTTTAAAAAGGTATTTCTGGGAGCAATATGATTGTCAAAAAGATAATAATTTTGGTAGGTTGCAGTGTATCAGTTAATCAACCTATAACCTCAATCATTTTTTTAATATTTCGCCATGTAATTAATGATTAATTCCTAGCACAGTAAAAATGACCTGTTTCTATAACTAAGGTCAAAGTAATTTTTGCCAAAATTGACTAAGTAGGGGTACACGGTTAACACATTTGATGTACGTAGTTTTATTCAAAACGCGATGTCCCAAGATAACATTGCTTATGAGTAACGCAGACACGTTACAAGCGCCCGATCACCTGGAAGTGTTATGGGCGCAGAGGGCTCGGAAATTGCACGGATTACGTACACGCTTAACTATGAAACCTTAAGTCTAGTTATACATTAGTTTCGTTCCTTGCTTTCATCTCCCTCCTCGTAAGAGCAAAATTTTAATAAAATGCATCGCGTTTTGAAATGCCATTTGTTGTAAAATGCCGAACGTAAGTGACAATTACACAATTTCAGTATAGTTAGGCAAGCATCGAGCTAATTTCGAACGAGACTTTGGAAAATTCTAAGCCTCCCGAAGTGACAATTGTACCCTGGTGCGTGAAAAGCTTCGAACAGCAATTAGAAGGCAGGGCAGAGTGCATCAAGCTCTATATCGATTTCCGTTGAGACGTGAAGCTTGAACTTCTCTAAGTAATTATCTGAACCAGTACTACCAGCAGACGGAGTTTCTGCAATAACCACTTGCCGTAGAAATTGGAAGCCTTAAGTGTCTTCCTTCTTGCCTTTTTCCCTGCCTGCTCTGTTTCTATAGAAGCGCGGTTTAGGCTGACACCGATCACTTAAATGGAGTGAGCAGGTAGATTTCGCTTGATTTTTGGTACCTGTCGCTCCCCGTTTGCAGCAAAGGTCCTGACGGCAACTATGTTTGTCAATTTGTCCAGCCTATTTGCCCAACCCTAAGCTATTGGTCTCCTGGAGAGCGCAAACTCATCTCAGCTCGCACATCCGCCATACGTAATTCGACTAAGCTCACCGTCACTGAGTCTCCCACATGACTATATATATATATAGGCGGTCGACGTGGGTCCATTACAACGGCGTTTCCGAGATATTGTAATCGGTCAAAAGACAGGGTCGTCGGCCTGCGTTGCGACCGTGGAGGATACATGAAGTGCATCGCTGAATATGCACCTTTAGATAAAGCTTCATGCTGGCAAACCATAGGTTTTTGGAATAGGCGTTTTTTGCACAGCTTAACTCCAAACTAATCTCACAGAAACCAGGCGCCCGAATAATTCGACTTACATTAGTGTTCCCTTTTAATGCGATATAAGAATCTCATCTTAAGGATCAAACTCTTCAGCGGCTCTATGCCCGGAAACAGATCTCTTCTGCTGGCTTTCTTAGCGCCTGTGAAGGCAGAGACGTGCCGATGATAGGGACCTCGTCGTATCCTTAGTCAGGTATTCCTTAACGTACCTACCTACGTCCGATGGTGTAACTGAGTTCACGGCGTACTGCTGATTCTGACGAAAAATTTGGAAAATCGTGGAATCTGCTGGCAGTCGCGAGAAGTTGGTCTGACGAGAACGGCCTTGAGCTGAATAACCTATATCGGCCAAACTGCCTAGAATGGGACAGCGACTGATGATTGAATAAACGCGAACCATTACTGGAGTTGGCATCAGTGGCTGATATTGCAAGACGCAGGCAGTCTCGAGAACGCGACCTGCCCACACACGCTCGTAACACGTAAGCGAGAGCGGAGACACTGGAGTCTCGTTGGTGAGCTTTGTAACAGAAGGCGCAAGAAATGGGCATCGCCGACGGATTACCACCTCTCCGGACACGTGTTCGGATGTGAGTATAAAATTAAGAGCTTCAATGTGCGCCATGGCTCGATGTCGTTCATCAACTCAGCGACGGTATCCAGCGGTTGGATTGAGACCACTGCACGAACCGTGTCATAGATAAAATGAGAACCCGCAAGTGTCCTTCTTACAAAGGAATGCCTGCTGCTCGGGCATGGCCTGCCTTTTCCACTACATACGTTCGCATAATCTGAATTTCTTCTCGCTGCATAGCGTACAAAGCGCGAGCTCCACATCCTAGAGGAACGAAGACTGAGTGAAACGCCGGTAAAGGTCGCGAATCCTTTCGTAAAACCTAAAGGCTTTAAGTGGTTTTTCTTTCCATTCGATCGTGAAGCATGTTGCGCTACAGTGAGATAGAGTTGGACTTCAGTAACCTCTTGGATGATCTTCGACGCAAGCACTTCATTGGCCACGACTGGTAGCCACTGACCAGCTTTGAGACCAAAGTTCGTGTCGTCGTAGTATGGCCAAGCAAGCCGATGGTCGAGTGTTCATGCGACTTATTGCCACTACAATGGCGTTAGTAGACTCTTCTGCCATTATGATGTATTTGCGTCAAAGTCCATGACGAACCGCAAAAATTACAATAAGAAGGTTTGGGGTGCGAATTTTTGCTTCTGAGTTGTTGGGGAAGCTCGGTGGATAGTTCAAGAGACCGGGTGAGGAGGAGATGCAAGGTGCGAAAGGACAAGCGATGCGAGACATGGGAGATTAAACGAATAATAATGTAAGTCACGCAATCATAAGCTAAAGCTAACTACACTACAATAATCAGAGTAATCCAAGGAAGACGAATAACTCAGAAATGAATCCTTAGCAAATTTATTTAAAGCAATAATCTCTCACTGTCAAGGGCGACTAAATAAATAAACCCAACACTTTGTTGCACTCTACTATTTGATTCATTTTGAATCATTTCTCTCGCCCTTATGCTGCTCCAAATTTGTCTTCACATCGACGCAACAAATTTCAGTTTCGCTCATATATTATGATAATTTAAAACACACTATAACACATAATAACAAGCACGTGTGAAACAAGTAACTCTCGTTGAGATAGTTGCTCATTAGTACGATCACTGTTCCCTTCAATTTCTCATTCACCTGTGGTTTGAAAATAATCACGTATTCAGTAACGAAAGACTTCAATATCCGTGCTCCTTACTCTCAATGTTAAAAGTGCTTCCACGAGTAAATACGGCGATTAAGATAATAAAAAAATTACCGCCACTAGCTAAATTGATGAATTAATAAATAAATTCACCTTCATCGCAATTATCGACCATTATGGAGAAAAGATGTCGGACCGGATTACGAAATACTTCCAAGCAACGGCTGTCCTGAATTATAGCACTTAGCACTCAAAGCTCACTCACTGGGCCCGACAAGAAAATATAGAAAAATCAGTAAAAAAATATCTGATGTGGAAGATGAGAAGGTCTCTTTTTAAAGATGAACTAGGCAACGGAACCTGATCCGCGTAGCGATGTGGATCAGCTAGGGCCTTCGGAACTGTACTGCGCGGTGCTACCTCGGCAGTGGCAGGAGCGAGACTGTCAATCGGTTGGCTGAGAAGCTATCTGCATGACGTTGCTCAAAAAACCAGAACACGACATCCATTAAGTGACACCAAGCGGAATTACCGGCAACTATTCACGCATAAGGATGTGTGAAAGACAAGGAACACTCTAGAAGTAATTATGCAGCTAAGTTCAAGGTTTTACTGTGGTACTCACCCTCGTCCTCCTGTCACCTCGTAAACAGTACCAAGGGCTGGCGACTAACAATTCCTAAGCTAAAGTGGACGTCTGGAGGTTGAGAAGAGGTAGATAGAAGAAAGAGAAGCTTACTTAACAACAGTGAAGCGGTGAAGCAATATGTGCTATGGTCATGAGAACTAAAATACTTAAACGAATTATAAGAAAAGTATCTCATAACAGTCGTAACATATATATGATATGAACATACATGTTGCGTCAACACATCATGACATGGTTCGAATTAAAAACATGTTACCTACAAAAATGCTTTGCGAAAAAATATATTTTTGCAGACAACCGGCTGACAGCACACCTGTTTTTCAGTGGTCAGTTGTGGTCAAAATTTATCAACTTAAGGTTTGATAAAATGAGTTCTTCAGGTCTTAATTGTTTTCTCCTATAGAAAGATAAAAGTATTGAATTTATAAAAACTCTCCCACTTGTTATTCGGAAAATTAAAGATATATACAGACGTATATAAATATACTCGTGATACTTCGTAACCTTATATCGCCACCTAGTCTGTTATTTCTTATGTGTTGTGCTAAACACGCGCATATTATTACCGTATCACTCTATAAAGCCAGCTTGCTATTACCAATATCACATTGTGATGCTTATTGCGGCTGCTTACCTAATTGCTATCTTAAAAAGATAATACTACTTTTATCTATTCAACAAATATATTTATTTACATTTCTTTATAATTGACGTTTTTCGTGTTTCTCCTGCATTGTATGTACGTGTTCATGAATTCGAGTTAGTTAAGATAGTCATATTTAATAAATTTTAGCTAGATTGTGACCTATATAAAAGGTAGAAACGCACTATAATTGAAATAAACATTTAAACACTAAATATGTAAATTTTTGTTTATAATAAGAATCTTTCGTTACTCGTACAGATCAACGAACGAGGTTTCATCAGGCCGAAGGTAGAACCGAATTTGTATGAGCTAATAATTACTAACTTCAAGGTAGACCACCTATAAAATTGAGAACCATAGTTACCGGCCCTGTCCTCTTAGGTGCTGAGGAACGAAAAGGCATGCGCTTTCCGAAAATGAAAATTTTGTTACTTTAAAGCTCTAAAAAAAGCTTCCAGAAGTAGTACAAATTGGAGCAGAGCCTAGCTTAATTGGGAAAAGTTTTTCAAAGGATAAGCACCTCTATTTTTTGAGAAATAAAGGTTTGCCTCGCTATTTATTGCAGTGGTGACGAATGAAACATGGACCAAAATGAATTTCTGAAAATTGCCATATGGATATATGTTAGAACCATGCGTTAGCCCACTGTCTCGATGATATGAAATCTTTAAAGCACTCTTAAAGTCCAGATCCGCGAAGGAGTGCTTTAAGGTTAAATTTGCTGCCTTTAATATCTACGCAGACCCTACGTTAGTACCTATGATGAGAGTTTACTAAATTAGGTGAGAAATGTAAGCTTTGCCTTGCCAGAGAATAATTAAAGAAGTAAATCTGTTTTCAATATTAAGTTTACAGCGATAGCCAATTAAACTGATCCACTCAATGTTTTACATTCGAGAACGTGAAAATTAAGTTTTTTTCGCCCCAACTCTCTGTCGCTCTCTTCGCGTAGATATTGCATAGGTAGTAAAATAATCATTCGAGTTACACTACTAATAGGAAGCTAATAACTTTCGGGCGGCCGACATTTGAATTTATGAATAAAAATAAAAAGCAGAAACAAACAAAACTATATGTTTCTTATTCCTCGTAACATTTAGTTGTGTAGTATCAAATTAAAATTACCAACTTTATTCTTTACATTAAACACTTTTTTAAAGCAACTTTTTGTGTAAATGAAAACTTGGCCAACCTGGTCCCTGCATTCATATGCGGAAATAGTATGTGATCTGTTATAACCCACTTTTGATCTCTGACAATTGTGATAGCAGAAAACGTTAGTGTTTTGGTTTGCCGTTTTAATGGTTGAAAGATACACGCAGAAATGTTCGCACTGACTAAGAATCCACGTACTTGTTCATCGTTACTCACTATTAACAGCCAGCCAATCTAACAGCCTACAGCTCCAAATTTCGTTTTTTTTCAGTTTTTCAGTTTCGCCTTTGTTGACTATGCTATCGTCTACAGTTCACACTTCCTTTCCGTTATTCTTTTTTTTTTGTGGTGTCTTCACTAGCCTCATAATTATCATAATTATGTTCACTATAGTTTTATTGAAGCTATATATATATATATATATATATATATATATTTGCTTAATGCGTTTTCGTCGCTGTGAAAAGAATTCATGTTACTGAATCTTTTTTTATATTTCCTATGATAAAGATTATAATCAGGGTGGTCACCCGGGTGTACTATTAACATTTCATCAATTACAACCCGTTCGCTTTGCTAGTCGATAATAAAACTATTTCTGTGAACTACATGATGTACGACTTTTTATATACGCAGAGCTTTTTGCTATATATAGTTGTCAGTTTTGGAGACTATTTAATTCTTGTTAATAAACATCCTGTAGTACATATTCGAGACCATACACATAGAAGTAATAATAAAATTCGTTAACGGTCAATGCAACTCAATAACTGGCTATATTGCTAAACAAATGTTTCAGAACGCAGTGCTCCTACAGATGCTATCGTTTTATTTCTTTATCAGCGTATAAGCTTTGCCATCATTCATCACATAAACACGCAAACTGTTTGCTGATGACGATGGGTTTACCTGTGCTTGATACTCCGGTATTCAAGCACACATTTTAGAAAGAGATAATATTGAATTTAGTGTGAAAAAGAAAATCAAAGAATGATGCAAATGGAGTGATAATTATCAATAGATAGCATTTCATATTATGCGTGAAGTCCATGTTTGGTTAATTTTTATGTCGATTTCCAATCCGCAAAGCTTAAAATAGAGACTATAATTAATTGTGTTACTCAGCAACAAGAAATATGGGTTTTTAAATCCACGAATGATCTGCACGTAAAACAAAGTGCGAAGCACCCAACTCGACAAAGATATTGACCAGCGCATAAATTCGTCTATCTTTTTTTTGTTTTCAATTTGCTTCGCCCGTGCTACATTAACCCCTTCTTATGTGCGCAAGTGCGAATGAAAAGTGAACTAGGGATGTGAAAGATCTTACTTCACATTAGCATGTTTTAGTGATGATACTAATTGCACCCGTTTATAGACGACCTTCTTCATTTCAGGTGAATGATTCTGCTAAAGCATAAACAGCCAGTCATTATCAATCAAACCTCGTTGTTGGAATTGTTCTTTTGTACGATGGCAGACATACATTGGAAAGGCGAATCGACGTTCGTATTTTATTGATTAGACTATGTTCGCCACGACAGCCTCTGTCGTTGTTTAGCAGTGTCTATAAACAGGATGTAGACGATATTTACTAGACATACTAAAGAAGATCGTCGATGCTATAAAGCGTTTGTTGTACTTGTGCATTCCGTGCGAAAAGACTCCTTATAGCCAGAGCTGAGTGCGCAAAAAGCATCCTGTACTTTTTTCCGATAGTTTTTATCTTCTTCTTTACCTGTTGCTGAATGCTGCTTTTATCTTGACAAAGGTCCAAACAGGTATGCTACCGTATTGACAAAAAGTTGAATTCAGCATACAACATTGCGTACGATTAGTTTTGTCACCGAAAGTATTTACGCACAGATCTCAAGACTGCCATGTATCATTTCTTTCGCAATTCTCGCCTGAAAGAAAATGCACAAAACATAACAGAGATAACCAACCGAAAATCGTTAAAAAGTAAACATGCACAGCTCCTGCAATTGTTTTCTGCAGAGTCAATAATCCATTCAATTTTTTGGTGTTTGATAGATGGTTAATCCTCCCATTAAGCATTTAAAATTGCAGATCTGTTTGGCAGTTCGTTCAGTGAGGGGACATTTTGAGTGCCCATGTTCTCAGAACAGCTTAAACGTATTGGGTTATCTGGTTTTTTGCAAAAATATCTGTTTTGACTCGTTGTTTTAATTTATTAATCGCCCTTTCTGGGACGGCCCTATTGAAGAGCTTTGTTTCAGCAACCAGATTAGGACTGTAGGTAATAGTAAAGCCCAGCTGGTTTCGCTCTGTTTAAGGGCTTGGAAGTCCATCACTATCACGTGCACCACACTTAAATATCTTACATTTTGGATGTAATTCAAGGAACTATCGGCCCTTGGTGTGGTCTTTACTTACATTTTTCAATACGGCATAAAACGAACTGAATTCTTATAAAGGGCGCTTTGCTGTTGAAGTGTGCGTGACTGTTGAATGCGCCGTAAAATTTCCACTTGTTGTTGCGAGAGGCCGTCCGAAACTCCTGAAGATACCGACCCAGTTGATTGCGGAGGTGAAGCTCCACTTGGGCCCGACACAGTCCCTGTTGCGCCACCTCCCATAAGTGGCTGATATGTGCAAAGTAATTAAAAATACGAAAATGACCACTAAGTTAAGGTATTTGCTTCTAATTTAGATTTATTTTTTAGAAAATTAACTTACAATAAAGAGTCTTGCAATAGACAGCTTTACGGATTAATGATTCGCTATATCCGTCGTGTTAATTTCAGAGCTAGTCATTATAAATGGTGAAAACGGTGGGGAAAATATTTTTTGATAAGTATATGTGGTATCAGGATGAGGTGAAACGAGCAACGCGTTCGTTTGCTTCTCGGTACATTGATCCATGACGTATTTTTATTAATGCATGAACATACAACTTGATAAACTAATCAGGGGTATGAGTCCTACAAATGATTGATACTTAAAACACAGGAAAAAGTCGGCCTGGTGCCTCACTGCGAGAAAATACGGTTGTCCCATGCACACATTACTTTTGGTAGTACTAAATACAATGTTACTCAAGCGGTCATCGAGACCATAAATTAAAAGCTATATTAAGCTATACGTTTCTATAGGTCCAAAATTCTTTGGAAAACCAGAACACTAGGAAAGCCTATTTTTCTCAATAATACTAAGGGTGGTGACCTCTCAACACATTACCTATTCTTGACTCTTTGCATAACAAATTTAGATCAACGCAAATGAGTTGAGGGTCTTAAGATTTTTGATAAAATTTATCTACCGAATATCCCTGACCCGCAGACAATGCTGAAATCCCGTTGTGAGCTACTGCCGCGGCGGCTACATTCGTCGCTGCTGACGTGAGATGCTGATAAGGATCAAGTCCGCTGTAGACAGGTGCCGAAGTCTGGGCGGCTACGGCCGCGTAGTACATAGCTGCTGCGGGATTGCCTGCTACCGATGCTGCGGCGGCCTGAGAATAGGCACCTGCATTAGCCACAGCTGCCGCCGCGGCGGCGGCTAGCTGCGATCCGGGAAGTGAGGCAGGTTGAGTTTGGGTTTGAGCACAAGCCAGTTGGGCTACAGCATATTGGCGGGCCGCTGACGCTGCGTAGCTTGCCTATATACATATAGACACAGATGAATTAATGAAGATGAATCAGATAAAAGGGAGTAAACGAAAATATTCACTATCTTCATCGTCATCGTGTTCAATTCAGGTAGCATGTACAAACTGCTGTTTGAAATGTTGTCATTGCAGTTATTTTGTGGCTAACTGTAACATCATCCGCCGCTGAAAACTGTAAGAATATCGTTAAATTCTTTGTTACGAGGTCCTTCTCATTAACCAGCGTTTTGCTACTAATAGACTACTAAGTGTTTTCACTCCAACATGTATTACTAAATTAATTACTAAATTAAACAAATGGATGGCCTCTACTACAATACATTGTACGCACATGGATGCAAACGTATTTGATTAAATTTACCAGGCTATTTTAGTAGAATGCCACACACAAGTCACAAGAAACAATGCGAAGTTTTCAGAATAACATTATTCACATATCACATCATCGTATCATCACTGTCACTCACAATGGCAGTGGCAAGGAAACGAAGAAAACAAAAAGAATCCCTGAACGCAATAGAGCAATAAAATCTACAGCAGTAATAACAGCTACGGCTATAAAAGCAGCGGTGACGGAGCACATACATCTCACTGGGAGGCTTCCGCCTGCGGTGTTGCATTACACGCCCCTCATTCTCCCTCTTTGAATACTACACGAGCCGAGGAGCTTACCGGCAAAGCGCCTTGCGCTGCCAAAGCGGCGTTAGCTACGTAGGTGGCCAACAAAGGGTCCTGATATACAGCTGTTAGTGCGGCGAGTGGCGATGTGGCCAAACGAGAAGCGGCCGTGGCCAATGCCAGAGACGAAGGGGTCCCTTGGGGCGTACCGGAGGTGAGGTGGCCGACGGGTGACAACCTTCGGCCCGCCAAAGCAACGGATCCCGCACCACCTCCGCCGGACAGAGCGCCAGTAGTTAAACCCTTTTGGGCGCCGTTTTGCACAGCAGCTGCAGCTGCAACTACAGCTGCTGCAGCTGAAAACAAAGGATTAAATACAATGAATATCAGTGTTGGCTGAACACGATTCCAGCAGTAAAAACTAGATCAAGACTAAGTTGACAGTTCTGTATCGCAAAGCGCTAATGTAATGTGCACCAGTATCCCGCAACCACTTCATGACAAAACAAAATACACTTTTGTAACATTTGAACACATCACCTAGCCCATTTGATATTGCAGCAAGTACATCGAGAAATATCCACTCGAATGACTTCAATATTTTTCGATTGATTATAACGGGTGAGTAGACCATATGAATCCTTTACGGCTCTGCACGGCTGTTGGCCTACCTACCTTTATATGCAAAGACAGGCAGGCAGGCAGGTAGGTAAATAAGTCTGCCTGTCTGTCTATCTATCTATCTATACGATAAGTGCGTAAATAGAGGATGATTGTTGTTGTGTACTTACTCGACGCCGCGAGCGACGCTGCCCGTTTCGTATGTACTCGCGCGGTAGCATTGTTTACCTACAGCAAAGATTTAATCGATCGGCCAACCGCCCCAAAATCAGAATAAATGACGCGTTAATGATAACTGTTTTGCAAATTTGTTTCCACGGTGCCTCATCATGAATATTCGTAAGCATAGGGGGCGGGACTCAAAGGTTCGTTCCCGCACTCTTATTACTATCAACATCCAACATAAGCATTATTTAGGCAATCCGCTCAAGTCTAGATTCAGTAGAGAAAAGAGTAGGGTCGATAAAGACTGCAAATAAAAAATGGAGAATAATAATAATGCTATGGTTCAAATTCATTTCAATATATAGATAAACTGTTGCTTCTCAGAAATCTGAATTTACTCACGAACCGCAGATGTTCCACAGCATGTCATTTGCTAGCCTTCACTTGCCTAACATGCAGATGTATAACAGTTTAACAGTATATAGATATATTTATATATTCATGGTACAGTAGCGAATGTCGTTGTTGGCACCACTCATGCACAACGTGTCCTGTGTACCAGAAAAGGCGTAGCTTGTGTCGGCTGAAGCCAGGTCGTGCTAACTAAAATGGCCTCACAGGCATTCCTGGCGATAGAGGCCGGTTTTTTCTATTAAGTGCTCGCCGGGGTGAATAGAATCGGAGTAAAATTATAGCGTGTCGTCAAAAAAGAGAAGTACAGGGAAAAGTTCTTTTCCAGCGTACCAGTTTATTTAAAATTTCAAAGAAGGCGAAATCAATACTTCATTGATATGGTAGAAAAAAATTTTTCCTATATCCGGTTAGCCCAGAAAGTGACCGGTCTTATTATCACTTTTGAACTTGAGTCAGTGGAGTTATTTTTGCTATGTTTCAGAATTACACTCATTAACCAGGAGGTAGGACTAAAGAAAAGTTATTAAGTTAAATAATGTGCTAGCCCCAACGTAATTATCAATGTTGTGGAACTAATTTTTTACGATTGCTTTTTGTAGCGGTCCTTCGGTACTGAAATTTTAGCAAGGTGTTATCTATGATACATCGCTTCTATACGACAGTGTCGCTCCCATAAACATGTCATTAAAAAACTCCAATGTCTGCCGAACCTAAGCAATGGTAATACGTTAGGCACGTAAAGCTCTAGTTTGTACTAAGATTTTTATTTACACTGTTAGCATACAGAGTTACGAAGTATGCGTTTAGTAGATTGCATGTGCGAATAAACTAATGTCCATATTTTAGCGTGCCGAAGGCTCTGCATGTACATTACAGAAATTTTCGAATATCGCCTACGGAAAACTTATCGCAATTTCTTTAAGTATTTTACTATTTATATGAATTGGCTAGCCCGTGAGTATACAGACTTCTATATTATATCAGTTTACAATTTATTTATTTTCTTTTGGTGTTTCTCAATAAATCAAGCGTATTTTCCAAGAAGCTCTAGCTATGATGTCTGCCAAAAAACGATGTCAGTTAGTAAACTTAATTTCAGCTTGTGCAGATATTTGGGTAATGATAACTTCTCCCTATTTTTAGACTGACGTTCCACGATGTAAGGCCATCCGGGTTGTTCTGGGAGTTTGAAAATAGTTACAAGGCCAGATTCAGTGGGCAAGATTTGAGAATAGACAATTACGCAAGTTTAATGGAGCTCTGTACTAACATCAAGTTCTACTCATGACAATAGGCAGTCCAAGTTCCAAACTACTCTGCATAATCCTTGCAAACGACAGAGTTTTCGTTCAATAAGGTGAGCGACAGATAAATAATCGTCAAAATTAATTAGAAGATATTTGCGAATTATAAGATGTTAACGGAAATGAATCATATCAAAACTGATAGTTTGTAATCCACGATAACAGAGACGAGGCCATCTGCCGAAGCATCAAGCGTCTTTAAGCAGAGGGCAAATCAAATATTTAAAAATACACTAATAATCTATTAAAGCTTTTTAAAGGCTTTGAAAATCGGCCGAGACAATCCACGAGTCAAATTGATTTATGTAGTGTAGATAGGTCTTTTGCGACAACATTCGTTACCATACGACACTGTATATAATGTGTAATTCTCAATAAATTTAAATATAAAATTATATATATCGCAAAGCTGATCAAATTTAGTACGATCAGCAAATTCAATGCAAAAGCAATAATTGCCAATTAGCAA
>MNPL01003997.1:0-13037 GCA_002081605.1 Tropilaelaps mercedesae | reverse complement strand
AGCAATATTAGGTAAGCTACATCTTAGGGGCATGATGGATCAACAATATTTATGTTCATACCACCAATTTCATTACTGCCAGGCAAGGGTAAAAATACGTAAAACAGATGGCTTCGATGACTGGGAATACCAACTTCTCAACGAAAAAAGTATAACAGCATTGTTGGCGGCTAAAACATATTAGTTAGACACAGTGTGAAATCAAAAACTAGATGCAAAGATTATATTTATGTATCTGTAAAATTCTTATGTCCCACTTGATGCTGGATTGAACATAACCACAGATACTGCAAGCTTTTTTAGAAGGTAACACATCATTTCGGCTAATAAGCATGTAGACAGGGATGACTTCACAGGATTTTACTTAGTTGACGAAATAATAACGATTGCGCATATGAGCTGAAATTCATTATCACTGAATTTATTTGCTTACGAAAGTATGACACTTCTAAAATACAGCACGACGCAAAAACCCGAATCATATCACCCATATCATCGCTGTACATGAAGGAATATTCGAAAATGTCAGGATTTCTAAGTGTTGCGGGCATATATTCAGCATATCCAGAATATACGCAGCATGCATCCAGAATTAATTATGTCGGCCACGAAGGATCCTAAATTTATTTATTCCTGTATGCTTCAGTCGGTCTATCAAATGATTTTTAACTAAACCCCGCATAGTTGCGGGCAACGGGCATACAAATGCTTCCTTGGAGAGCCACTTGTCGTCTGTGAAAGAGGGAGTAATCTTTGTTTGAATTACCTTTAGTTGTGCTTAAACTTAGCGCAGCAAACATTTGCTAATATATTAGAGTAATTTTAAAGAGAAAGCCAACATGTTGTCAAACAGCATATGATTTTAAAGGAACATACAAGTGTGCGCGTCTTTTATACAAAGATGTAAAAAATGTGAGAGACACCGAAAAACCGACGTACGCAACGTGGACTCACCAGCTATAGCAGCAGAGAATACCCGACATTAACTACAAAGAAGAAGCCTCGGACATCAAAAAGCAAAATGCGTACAATAAAAATACGATTCGCACTGATAGAAGCAATAAGTCATAGCATCACTTGGTAGCATCGGCAGTTATTCATCAAAGAGTACCACTTATTCCATAAGGGCTGACTAAACTTGTTTCAACAAACCACTAATTACGAACCACTAAGTCTGGTGGTCATTACAAATTGTTCAGTAGTCGTTCGCCTCCCTCGCGGATACCATCTTGTTGAATCATGCTAGTCGTGGACGTTTTCCTGTAAGCGACTTTTCGTTTATGTTTATTCTACCAACAATAAAAATTAAAAGCACTGATTGCTCCTCCCTTATTAATTGATGAACTTATTGTGTTATTTAAGCAAAGCATATTTCAACAAAAAAGTATCACTAAGGCAACTTGGTTGTATTTTTTGAGAGTCAGCTATGTTCTGGCACGAGATTTTTAAAAAAATGTTGAAGAGCTGGTAAATGCCACAAATGAAAACATTGTAGAGACTTGAAAAAGCACCAACCATGTAAAACGTCGTACGTGACACTTTTATGGTCTTGATAATTTATGATTATAATTAATTTGATAACAACATAAAAAATTAACTATCTAGACTTCATTGAAAACGCAGTGCTGTGGTGTGCTTCAGGCCCTTTTACCATACATTGTTCTTTATGTTATCCTTAAATCTCATATATCCTTTCTCGTAGATATTTGCTTTAATGTATTTTTGTACAAAGTTCGGCAGAAATTTAGACTTTGTTTAAGGTTTAATCATTTAAAAAAAATGATATAGTTAAATAGTCGTTTCTTTTTCTGTATATATAAATATATATAACTATATGCTGTTTGAAGGATCAAGTGCTAATTTTCGAGAAAAAAACATCATTTTGAATGAGTTACTACATAAATGTGCAACTATTTTTTGCAAACTAAGCACCGTTCTTTAGCAGCGATTAAATACGAACCTCACGCAAAAAATACCACTCAATTCAGGAATGCGCAGCTTTTTTTAAATACGTTGTTACGCTTATGTTAAGGCATCCTCAGCTTGTATATCCTTTAAGTTTTTTAAATGCTTCGTTACTACTATCGGTCTCAAGTACTGTTAAAAAATTAGTCGTACAATGACACTTTAGGCATGCTAAATATTATGCTTCAACATTCTAGTCGATTTCTCACCTCAATTGTTCGTCCTTCGACAAAAGCTCCATTGAGTGCATCCCTGGCGCGATCCGCGTCAGAACCCAATGCGAACGTCACAAAGCCGAACCCCTGAATTATAGTGCAACGTTATAAGTTACGCCGTTCGGCTATTGAAACGTACCGTAGGACCCTCATGCCACTAGCGGATGTTAACAAACAACTCATGACTAATCTATAAAATAAGAACATAAGCTTATTATGCAGAAATTATGTTTGTGCGAGATGTTCCTTCAGTTGTGAACACTTACACCAATAGAATCTAGATAAACATCAAATCTAAAACTAATAACGATTGAAAATAGATATTCTGAGTACGAAAACAAATTAAAAATGAAAATAGACGTTGCCGATACGCGCGAATAAAGACAGCATTTATTGCAAATAGTAAAGAAACGTTAAAGATCTTTCCCTCATGAAAATCATTTCTATTGATACTCTATTTATCCGACTTAATCATATATTCTTATATAGTCCATCGGATCGTTCATCGATCTTCAACTTATCCAGGGATTGTCGCAAGAGAACGGACCGCAGTTGACGGTTTGTAAGAGTTGCAAATTATCGAATACAAGACCAATATACTGTACAAGTATTTTGGCAAGAGGTTAAAAATAATTTTCCTTTATAGGTGCAGATATATTTTCGTAATTGTCGTTCAGTAAAGAATAAGCCGCTTTGCCGCCTGCGCGGTTTTACTGTTCAAAGTGGTGGTTCCCAGAGCTTTTCTCATAACAGCGGTCAATATTCAATTCTTTAGTTGTAGTCATTGATATAGTCCATAAATCAAATTTTTTGGTACGTTTTCTCGATTGCACAAAGTGTACCGGAATAGTTAAAATCTTCCAGCTGCAAATGTGTTATCTGAATGGAAGCTTGACACTGTGCAATGTTTTTTTATAACCAGAAAATCAAGGCGGTAATCAAGTAAAACAAGATGATTAATACGATTATTATAAGTTGAATCGCGGTAAGACCAAATTTCAGGGTCGTTGCTGCAAGGTAGTTGATCTCGTCAAAGAAGCCGATAGAACTGATTTCGTGAGTCTGCAGATAATAGCACGGATAATAGTGGAAATCACAACTGTATCTGTATGCTTTGTACACTAAGCACGAATTACCGATACAAACGGAGGAGAGCTTCGTCATATAAAGTCGCAAGTGATTCTGGGTGATGAGGAAGACTGCAGTTCTATTATTCAACGACACAGGCCCAAAGACATAGGTGACCGAAAGCCCAGGGCTTCCACTCAACGTCATGACCGAAACATGTTAGACGTTCATTGTACGGCTTCGAAACAAAAGCTTTTATCGAGACAAGTAAACCTTACTACTAGGCGCATATTCTAAAGAGCTGCAGTTGGCAGTAAGGCCTGAAATGTATTTGTTCGTTGATCTAGGTTTCTCTAAAACATAAGTATGCGCTACAATATACAAGTACACAGAACACAGAAACTGTACAGAGAGATTTTAAAAGCGAAAGGTAACAGACATATTTCAAGCTATGCTCTAAAAAAAACTGCGATGTTTACTTAGCTTTAACAGACTTCAGCTATATTAAAATGCAGTTAGGCATTTTGACCGCTGGTTTATTTAAATCCAGTGAGTAAACATGATATATCTTCTATATAGTCTAACCTACCTTGGATCCTCGCTCATTGAAGATAATTTCTACGTCAAGTATGACACCGAACTCGCCGAAGAGTTGTCGTAAATCCGGCTCACGAAAGCGGAATGGTATATTTGATACATGCAAGCGTTTAGGCCCATTTAGCGCTTCGAGAGTGGCTGCTGCCTCGGACAGCTGTTGGCTGGCAGCCAGTTCCTCATCGCTAGGGATCAGCGTAGCTCCGTCAGAATGTTCTGATGGCGGAGTTGGCTTGATCGGACCAGCGCGTGCGTCAGGTCCAGCAGTTTTATGACCGGCGCCCCCGCACGCAGTAAGAGGAGGCGAATGCTCTCCTCCAGAAACCGACCCCTGTGAATAAAACAGCAAAAATTACAAAGAGCATGAGCTAGGTCCTCGCAAGAAGTACTTATCACTTATCCTGCTATTTTGCACATGGATCAACATCATGTTTTACATTGCCGTTGACAAAAGCATCAGTAATAGGTGCTTCATTTGTAGGATAACATCGAAAACGCAAAGTATTTGTACTTAACCCAAAACAAAGTCGGAAGACCTTTTCTCTGTGAAAGTATTATTTCAAACTCAAACTGTTTACGATACAGCAAATATAATCAAGATCACGTATCCTATCTTTTAGAGCCATCATTTTTCGTCACCTTTATATTGAAAAGGAGACACTTCCTCACTAAAAATTTGCTATAATATCTATTAGAGAGAAGACATAGCACATTTTAATTTTATGTTTGTAGGTTAAAAGCTCAAGAAAATGCTTAAAAGTAACAACCGTAACCGTCAGCACATTCTATATGCTTGAGTGTTATTATCTCATTACCATGATACAGTTAGCTCGTCTTAAATTATTCTGGCTCAGATCCTCCTAAAAGTGGTGTTAATTAAATGAAGCAGTAAAGATTAAAAAGTGTCCCTCACAAAACATACATTCCATCGAAGATTGCGTGTGAACACAATGCGGGACCGCAGGGCCCACAGTCGGGGTCTATTACAGCTGCTCTCACGAATCGGCCTGGAGCAATTGTACTTTACTAAGGATTTTGCATAGTCACAGCCCAAAGCAAGAACTTAATGGATCACTGCCATATCTGAATTATATCTGAATAGATCTGAACTTATGACAGCGCGGGTGATAATGATCTTTAGAGTCGGAATCCGCCAAAAAGTTAGGAAGATCAGTGCATATATAAGAAAACGAATCGTACGTGAAGAGGCCTGTACGAGTCGGGACCCATGGATGCTACTCTTTCCACATGATGTGGAGCTTCTTACTCGGAATATGATACAGTGCAGAAAATGGTGTTCGATGTATTCGCGCCAAAATGATTAGCAGCTGTGGATATCATCGATGCGTTGATCGTTAACAGCCATATTATTAGGCACTGAAGTTGGCAGCTGTAACCACAGCCATAGCCACAGTTATCGTATCTCGTGGCCGATTCTAAAGCTGGTGGGCCATTTGTGCATTTTTCAGCATCCACACTTTGCCTAAAATGGAGTATAACGAAAGCGATATTTATAAGCCCTTGGAGTTTATGTTTTCCCGGTGATCATAGTCTGAAATCATATCTATCTGTTCTCAACTAAATACCGATTCAACCCTGGGTGTTTTATAAAATTCTCAATACAAAACCTTTGATATCAATTATACATGTGACTCAGCAAACTTGTGTTGAAGTAGCAATATACCCAGTTGAATAATTCTGCAATGCAGATTTAAATGATACTAGATACTACGTAAACAGAAAACATGCTTCGAAATTTCAATGTTATAGAGAGGAGAATTTGGTTTGAAGTGGATCGACAAATGGCAATTGATCTTTCTCTCAGATTGTCAAAACAAAGCTCGTTATCAAATTGATTTCATTGAGTGGGACAGTTAAAAGTCGGGAGGTTCCTTCGTCAGTGAACCCAATAATGAAGTCTCACGCTCCATGAAATTCTGAAGATACATTTATTCGAGAAAATTATATGGACCTTTGACTTTTAGAAAACTAGGTCTTCTTCATTACAATACAACTGAGTGCATTAAACTTCCTTCTTCTTTGCAGTCCATTTACTGTGGAAGTAACCCTGGACGATTTTAATTAGCTAACTGTTCTGAATCTCGCCATCAAGGGTAGTGCCTTTGGAGCGTCATAAAATTGCTGATGACATTTCATTTACTTGTTATCTCGTTGTGCACCGGACGTCATTTAGTAAAAGCGGTTAAGGAAAAGCAGACAGAGAGATAGAGGATAATATAATTTAAGCTAAAATATTCTTGATGAACCCAATCTGATGTTGGATATATGATTCTGTATTCTAAGATATGCATCGTAGAAAATTGGCTGGCCACCAGAGAAAAGCTGCCAGTGCTGATGTGTATGTGTCACCATTATCGGATACTCTTCAATTAGTCACGCCATGGATAACGGCAAACAAAGGAACAAGTAAGCGGCTCATTAACGAATGAACCGTATCACAGATATAATAATACAGAGAATTAGTCTAGTTGTGTATCGGGATGTGTTAGCTATAATAGCACGTTGTTGAGCCAGAAGCAGCAGCCGAGACCGATCGGCTTTTGCTGGCTTCTGGCTGACTTCGCTCGCAGTAATTAACGAACAATGGTGTGAAACCTTTTTATAAACCAAGCCCTAATGCATCATGAATAATGAAACTAAGAGGCCGTTGAATAGGTGACTGCTTTCCGAATTAGCTTATCTGCAATCTATGATAGTAGCAAGGCCGTTAACCTTATGTGTTTGCCTAATGTGTAATTTTGGAGCAACGAGGTGAAAGAAGCAATAATTTAGTTGAGTCTGTGGACTCTGTGTTTTAAGGGACCACAGCACATACATTCCGGAAGGAAAAATATACGCAGAATATGAGGGAATACAACGATTGTTTATGTATTACTATTATTTATTAAACACGTTTATCGTGTAGCACAAGAAGTGTATATACAAATAAATAAACAACAGATGAGCTCGTTAGGACGAGCTGATAATGGGCTTCGATCATAACTAAGCACGACCAAGAGCATCTCGTACTGAATGCTATTAGGTCATTCGCAAGACTAAGCTACGCTAACCAGGAAGGACTGCGAGGTAACATGGGCACATTCCGCCACTTGGTATCTCCCGCAGATATGATTGCAACGCGCACATACAAAGGCGGGGCCAGGCTCATGGTAACCGCCTAGGGAAGATAGCTTGTGGTGAAATTCATAGCGAATTTCATCACAATGCGTCAGTTCGATCGATTTGATCTCCTCCATGTGTCATCGTTCATTGCTTTGGTGTTTAAAAAAGTAGAATCAACCTGCGAATTTTTTCGCCCAGGACGAGAGCACCTCATTGTAGACGGAAGTCGCAGAGAGCCCAAAGCGGCACCTGGGCTCCTCAATAAAGAGTGCAGTTTCGGCAAAGAAATATACGAACCTGTTTCAAGTCGCACAGTGTAAGACGAGAATATGCTTGAGGTAGGATGTCTTCAGTCGATTCCAGAGCTTGAGGCCTACCGGGTTTAAGTCCTCCCAAATGATTTCCACTCCGTGTGGCAATCGAATAGACGCAAGGCTGTTGAGATGGGGAGGAGATGAGAGTTCTTTATCATCGCTACGGTAGGTAGCGCCTTTCGACATCGTTCAGTAACGTGAGCCAGGAAGCAGGTGCCTCTAGTTGTCACTAGTAGGCTTGAGTACAGGAATTTACCGACACAGGCAAGCGGGTGGTCATTGAACCTAAGGCTGTTCTCGGTGGATGCACGTCCCCACGTCTGAATTTCATCGCCAACGTTTTCGCCCAATTGACATTCCTTTCGAGTTCAAAAGACGCAACATGTAGTCTGGCCAGGGCCTGCTGAACTTGGAACCGACTGCAGCCATAAACCGGGTCGTCCGTATATAAAATAACTTTCACTGGAATGCATTTGCCTTGAATCAAAGCCGGCAAGTCTTGGAGCAGGACCGAGAGCATTAGCGGGCTGAGGTTGTCTTTCTGTGTCATTCCGGTTATTTGAGAGATGGGGAACTCCGCGTCTTTATCGTCGGTTCTGATCTTATTTCTCTGTACGATAGCTACCAGCAGACCTTTTTTAGGGCTGACCATTAGCCAACATATAAGGTCCACGGTAGGGCTTTTTGCATTACCTCGTAAGACGGGCCCCATATAAATGTAAATGAGCTACCAGCAGACCTAGAATTTTAGCGAAATCCCACCCTAAACAAAGTCTCCAACAAGGTGGCACGGAATCAAAGGCTGCCTTGAAATCCACGGACATTGCAAACAATGGTTGCAATTGCTTAATGCCCGCTTGATGTCGTCCAGTAGTTCCAAGCACGTTATCATGGTAAGTCGATTACGTCTGAAGCCATGCTGTTCTCTCGGAATAACTTCTGTGACCCCGAGAAATTAGGAAAGCCTTTTTGTTAGAGAGACGACAGCAGCTGGTAGCAGACACCTTTCTTGGGTATGTTTTCCCACAAGACAGCTGTGTTAGGTCTCCTTTTTCCTTCGGAATAACGAAAAAATTAGCCTTGTCCCATTGTGGGGAAAGAAATCCTGTGCGGAGGCGCTCGTTGAAGGGCGTCGGTCAACCGGGCTCCAGTGTTATAGAGTGCTTCAGGTGTTTCTTCTTTCAAGTTTCTGACTTGATCAGAACCTGCCGCTTTATTAAAGTACAGTGCCTGGATCGCTTGAAAATAACGATTATGTCACGCACAACAACAACAACATAATCATAGCACATTCAACTGAAAGGTGAGTGCTCTGTTCTTTGGACCCCATTACAGGCTAGCAATGAAGTAAGCGGTCGTTTGTATATGGTATATAGGACAGAAGGTAACAGGTGTACAACACAGTGGATAGCAAAGAAGCCATTATTTCGGGTTAGGAGTTGGGACAAACAATGACGTAATACATTTATAAATTGTCCTTACCCTGGGGCTTAGTCGCAGAACCTTCAGTAGGTAAAAGACGAAGAGAATAACTCAGAAAAGTATATAATGACCGCAATATCTTATTCAACTCTTTGTGACAGTAATGCTACCGAGCCTAGTATTGCCGTAGTGGTAGCAAATCTTAGCTTAATCAGGGTCCTCCATCACTCCATCCATGCCACGTCAACACGGATGACATATGAGAATTTTCTAAATTACATTGCGCGTGCCTTACAGGACACATTGACAAATGTGGTCTGCAACTTCGTAGTTCTGACCGTATTCTTGATTCTTCCTCTGCAATGCTTGCCAGGGTCAATCACGAACATAGGAAGTTTCGATATTGACTTGGTTGTAATATATTAATGCAATACACATCGCCCACATATATATGAAAATTTAGCAGGGGTGGGTTGAACAAACCTTCAGTAGGTTTCACACTTCGTAGAAATAATAGGTAGCCTCACTGATTCATAAAATTTTTGTACATCGATCTAGAGAATGGGCCACGTCAGTTGGATATCTTGCAACAACATTCGCCCGTATTGACGGGATAAGAAAGTTGTATTAGTTGGTGTAATAATACAGTATAAAATAAGCAATATACCAGTATGGAGAGTATTGGACAGAGGAGAGGACCTTTTGTTGCGTCAAGGAATTGGTTTGAGATGTAAACGAAATGCTCTGCGGCTTCATTGTAAAACTGGCGCTTACAGCTGACTTGACCAATTTATCAATGAACTGTTGTTGGTAATTGCAGAAGTAACCATTGGTAAGCTGTGATACATACTAGATATTTTAAAGCTCGGTATTTGCTTAATTCATCACAAGAAATGTTTCAATTTATTAAGGTTTCCATCAAAAACAATGGTTTTACAATCTGAATTTTTCAAGTTTGTTTTTTTCTAATCAAGTATTGGTTTCCGATGCCGTCGACAGTCACACCGATTTTGAATGCGACAGTAAGCGCGACACTTTAATCAAATTTGCTCTTTTCGTTAATTAACATAGATTGACCGGCAAGGACATACTGTGGCTGCAGGCGTAAGTAAAAAAGCTTCTTAATTTGAAAGTTTAGTTGCAGCGCGTTAATATATACACCTAGTTATATTTTGGCTTAACGTCTGTATGCAGAGGCTTATTTAAGAATTCGAATAAAACGGACAATTCTGCTTAGTTAGTATTCATGGCAACACAAAACAACGCGAAACTTTACATGATATATTTTCCGCGAAAAAGACTAGTGTCCATGTATCATACCGGTCGCTACTAATAAAAATACCGAGTTACTTTTAAAAGCCTTTCTCTCTATTTAACCAGAGGCTTGCTATTATATTCGATATTCCAATCTGGATTACATTTCTGTGACACCATATGGTTGGCATATATATATTTAATAAAAATCAAGACACTATTTTTCCGACTTCTTTGTCATAGACACGACAGAACGCACATATGGCCCAAATCAAGAGCATCCCGTGAGAAAGCTGCTGTGACAACCTTTAGCGTGCTGCTCTGCTCATAGCTTCGCGTTGCTCTGGCGTTTTTGAAATCGTTTCCTGAACGATGTTCAGTGCATTGGATGGACGTTGTCGGTTGAATCAGAAAACAAAATTTGTTCAGTTTTGCTGCTCGTAGTTGTTCTAGATTCCTCTTAGGTTCTGGCTATAGTTGGTCTTGTTCTTATTTAGGCTTGGCTACTAACGGCTCGTTGGTCTGGTGACACCCAGAAGCCTGTTGTGAGTCCATAAGATGTCGTTGGGGATACCTAGATCACTGCCGCTAGGGTCGCATGCTAGCTCATCCTTCTGCATAGACCTCAAGCAGACGGAGCTGCCTACTTTGTCGGAGATGCGATCGGACATAGATCGCCTTTGCCTGATTGACAATGCAAGACGGCTGAACCAAATAGATAGGCCTCTATCGGACGAACATTCAACCATTTGTTCGACATAAGCGTAGAACAGCTAAGGGAGAAACCTTTAGGAAAAAGCAAGGGACAAATATTTAACACACATAGTAGCTAAGCTTTAGTGCTACAAAGTAATCCACATAGGTTGCATATCTAGGCGAATTTCTGGTCATTATAAAAAGCGCACGCTATTATTTGCTGTGTTTTAGTCAACTGGAACGCGTTACTCGACTAGCACTTGGCCGATATATTACAAACATTTGCCGTCAACAGCTTCGTCATTTCAGTTCACTCAGTTTAATGTCGTTAGTCAAATATAAACTATAGAATTCCAATGGTAGCAATCCTATAATCAACCAGGTGCAAATAAATACTTAAAATTACGCAAAGAGTATCGGGTCTTATTCGAGGTGATTAAGGTAAATAGTCGTTTGATTGGCTCATCAACACCAAAAAGATATTTGTTGCAAACGTTAATGAGGGTAACATTTTTTTATTTTATTTACTTTAAGGAAAACCACACAAAATATCGAAGGGTGAAACGCGGTGAAGTTGGCAAGAATTTTTGAAGCTTCATTTGTCGAAGAAGCAAAATGACTCCAGGCTGTGCCAGGACCGACAGAGTGTGTCACGAAATGACGAATAATGACAGAAGACAGCACGATTATACCAACAACACATATATTAAGGAGGATAGGCTCAAGATACAAATTATAAATGATCGTTATAAAGCACGGGTTCACTCGTTTGAGTGAATCCATGCTTTGTCATAGTTAATGGTAATCATTCACGATACCTCAGTTATTTTCTAATCTAACTTGCTTTAGATATCGTTCCGCTCGTATTATTTAAGTCGGCAGCATATATTTAAGCACATCGTCACGCCTTTCTACAATGAGTTAAGTTTCTAACACCATTAGTATCAATTTAAAATATTTGGTCGCGACATCGGTAGAACCAATAATAATAACAGAAACAGCGAAGTCTCGGTCCGCTGTACCAGCATACGGGAGACACTGATTACCAGGTTGTCACCGGTGCCCCGTAAAAGAACAGGTCTTTTCAAAGGCCACTCTCACTATTGCTGGCGGATAAAACAACACGAACAAGCAGCTGCTAATACCCGCCCTGGCGGCTCAGTAGAAGCAATAGAGGAACAAGCAAGCAACCACGCATTTAGCCAACGCGCGCTGAACTCGGGTCGTGTCCAAAGCGTTGTTTTGGTAAACTGCTAACAGGATAGGTAAAACCTAAAACCTGCTGTGACTACCGCCAACAACGGAGTTCTCCGTCGTTTTCACCAAGAAATACTTAAGAAGTCCCATTGCCTACAGCAGCAACGATAACAGTTACAACATTAACGACAGTAGATCTACTTAATGCCGCCCCATTTCGCCCCATAAGGACGACAGACTGGATTCGAATTTGTACTGTTTTAGAATATCAAAAAAGAATGAATCCTTAAATCACGTTGTATTTATATAGAATTACTCCATGCTAGCACCATGTTCTCTTTCGTGACACATATAACTGAAATTTGATGAGAGGGCCTTATTATTCTATTATTGCATTGTGATTAATCAACAATGTGAAAACAGAAACTGGACGGCAGGGCAGAATTAAGGTACACTTTAAATAATTACAAAAAGACATGCAAAATAGACATGAGGCAAAACCCTAAAAGGTATTTATGCTTAACTAAAGAAATCAAGGAAAAAGCTGCACTGAACACGATTGAGAGTGATCTTATAATAGCGTGCGAGCGTCGTAGCATTTCGAAATTTTTTGATGAAATTTTCACTTGGTTATCGTAGCAGAAACGGACCGCAGCGAGTTTCCTGCAAGCACAGGGGAGTTTGAGAAACGCTATACAGCAATCGAGTAGTTGCATTTGTTCCGTGATCAACTGCAGTAGGAATGGTCGGCATTTTTAATTCAACAGATCAATGTCGCACTGCTCATTAACGGACTATTCTAGGATTCACAGGACAACCATTTCACTTGAGCTTATTTGCAATTGAGACATCGGCATTGCTTCAACATACCTATTCAACACACAGCATGTTTGTTTCTGAGTATCCTGCTTCTGCATCAACGAAAATCGGCATAACTATAAAAACTGCGGAAAAAAAGTAAAAAAAAAATTATAAAACTAGGAAACTATAAAAAAACACTTCTGTGTGATTGCTGGTCTTTGCAATTGTGACAACGCTATTTTAATTCAACACACGAAAGCTGTATGCCTTGCTGCTACTCACCACTAACTATTTTCGTTGCACCTTCAAATGTTGACACTTTTTTCATTATCTCAATAAGGTTTAGTTCTACATATATATATATATATATATATATATATATATATAT
>MNPL01003995.1:14489-28461 GCA_002081605.1 Tropilaelaps mercedesae | reverse complement strand
ATATATATATATATATATATATATATGTGCGTATGTACACAAACGCGAAGGAAAGAAGTGAATATAAGCAAAACCATTTAATCGAGGTGGTTAGAGAAAATGTTGTCTGTCTACCGTCGACATTCTGATCACATCCAGATAATCAGATCATCTGAGTGTTTGGTTTGGTCGTGCTTCGCACAAAGGTGCTAATATAACAGTGAAGAGATTAACTGCGTTTAAGCTACTGTTTCTCGGTATAAACATTGTAAGAAACATAAGACTGTAGAAAAATCATCATTCTTCGTATGAATAACTGTATCCGCCAGTTTTAATTGCAGTGACTGGGTTGCAATAGCAAAACTAGGAAGTAAATATATGTCGTGAATTCTTCTCGTTACCAAAACCTTATGTATCTCGTTCTCAGTTTAAAGATTACAAAAATCTTGTGCCTTTCTTCTGACGATAAGTTTTGTTATGTTAAATTAAGTCTATTTGAAAGTTGACTCAGCTGGAGAAGGCCTCAAATTGTTCCTCAATTGAAGAGAAGATATAGAAAATTCTATTGGAAATAGAAGCGTTGTTCAATCTCGACATAATCTCTAACGCAAGAGAATTCTACTATTAACTAATAATGGTCTAAGATTGCTACAGCTACTACAGCATTTATCTCTATCTGTTTTTTTCACCGTACGAAAACCTGTTTTCTTTAAGCCAATAGATTGCATTCGTCATCATGTACAAATTGAATTCGGTAGTGTTTAATCCGCTAATTGGTTTTCAATCATACCTAAATATACCGCATCTGTTTGACGTTGATCAGCTGCCTGCAGTAAAAACGTAGAACTAACTTCGATCTAGAGAGTGCTGTATTCATTTTACATTAGTGTGTCATAATACGAACGTTTGAAGTTGCATGCGGGGTATCGACTAAGTGTTTAATGCATTCTATAACAATTGGAAATTATGTATTGCCTCCATTGCTTTAAAAAGGGTATGGTATTTAGAAAAAGGTCAATACTTAAGAACATATTTATTGCCAATAGGTTACTTATAGAATTGTGCATAATATGTAAAAAATAGCGTTTCATTTAAGATTAACTTATATTAATCTATGTTATTAATTGATATAAGCAAGACTTTAACGACAAATTTCGTGGACAAAAGCTCCACCAAAAAATAACGTCCTTGCCGATCAAACCTTATAATACAGAGAATGATAAAAAGACTGCGCAAAGAATAGCTAAAAAAATAATTTTTATATAAAAGGTATAGACCAGATCATCGTAAAACCACTTACATATCTCTTTAAAGTGTCCACCGTAGCCACTTCGTCACACCAATAATATTTGAGACATTACGGCGTCATTAGTACCACGTTAACTCGCGTTTAAACCGAGCAATATTATTAGTAGATGCAACGGTGAGAGCTCGAATACCGTTAGCGAAGGATTATTATCAATAGTGGGATTATGGCAGTAGTCTTTATATGATAGGGTGGACCCGACTTTGGCCTTCGAAACAGTGGCGACTACATTTCATGATTTATGGAATTCCTCGAGGTCCAACAAAGAAGAAATCTCAAAAAATAAATCAGAGCTGAGGCAAACGTGCTCAGAATTGGTACCAATTATGTACAATTACCCGTCGGATATCGCTTTGTATTAGGTATACATACTCGGCAATAACATATATAACAAACATGTCTGTCGGGTGTGATAGCAGTTTAGTCTTATTCAAAAATGTTAGAATTAACTTACGTTGGTGATTTACGCTGGTCTAAATGTGCGCTATTGCTTATTGTATTTATTAACCTCGCATTAGGAATATGATAAAGAAATCCAGTTGTAATTTACTAGTTTGATGACCTACCAATTACAAAACATGTTTTTCAAGTTGGTAAGTATAGTGAAAAGTAGTTCATTAACCTGCCCCAGATAGGTAGCAATACGTCCGTAACGCTACTCAATCTATTATCAACAAAATCGATCATAGATGCATAACTTATGATTTTTTGGCTGTTGTTACTAGAGCGATGTACTGAGCAATGCAAATAGTTAAAACAATGCGCAAGATAACAAATTAGTGGTGATTTGGTTTTCGTCATATCACAGCACACCATCACTACAAAAGGGACACTCATAGACGATACCGATTTATGGGGAATTTTCCCATTCTCTCGATTGTTAAAACAAATCACGATACGAAACTATCTGTGGCCATCCTTTACTGGCCACTGTTTCTTGCCGTGTCGAAAAGACAGTCACACCAATGTCAGAAGCAGTCATAGAAATAGTGGTTGGCGATTGGCCTTCTCCTCCACTACTTCACCTTCAGCCTCTTCCTCTTTTGCTGCTTCTTCTTCTTCCGCTTGCGCTCCTGTTTTGTCGTTGTCTTACCAGATTTTTAGCAGAGCAGGACGGTCTGAGTGGTGGAAGCCGTTGAGGAGCATCTCGGGCGTCCACCTCTCCAGTACTTCTCGTGCCTATAATCTTCCTTGCTCCGGGGTGTGTCGATCATTCTCCACCTCTCTCGCCTGTAATGCACCTCAGCGTCACTGCATCCATCCATTTTTCTGCTACTTGGGTAGCTACTGATACGGTTGCTGCTATAGGCTTTTTGTGCAGCGCTGCCTACCGTCAGTTGGGCCGAAGGGTCCTCGGGTGTCTTTCAGCTGTCTTTCGGGTGACTCGACAGCCCCACGAGAAACAACGAACTTCACATAATCACCTCGATCCGCCAATAGCTATGGCTAGCTTCATCCCGAGCAAGTAGTGAGAAAGGCACAATATCAAAGTATTGGCTGGCTAACATCGTACGGGCTTCCGCAAAGCATTTGGCCGAGTATCTTGAAGCCGCCATCAGCTACCAGTATTACGCTTGTTTGGCAGAGAGATTTCATCTTCACGGCGCATTACCACTACGATACATACCTGTGATGTCACCTTTTTTGCTGTGCCTCTGGCAGCATAACTCAACATAAATGCTATAGTTTAAAGAAGGGTTGTGTAGATCAGATTTAGTCAAAATTTTATTGCACAAGTCATAGAGATGTAACAATATCAACGCGCCGTGTGACAGGCAACAAAATTAAGTCCATGTTAGCTAAATGTTGACAACATAAAATTTTAAACAATAGCTGATGTTTAGAAATGTGGTGTTAAGTAGTATATCTAAGACGTCATCACTTCAAAGTGATATTTGTACTATAGGCCAGAAAAGGAAAATAAACGCTAAAGTTTGAAATTACACCAGACTTCTTTCGGACTTATACTACGTTCTTTTATTTTGCTCAATTGTAAACATAGCCTTAAGCATATAGACATATATGTATTTATGTTCATACGTTGGTACGCCTAAGTAATAAAACTCAACCGCGAAATTATTGTCTGTCGTGAATGGAGTCAACTGCAATTCTTAATTAGGCAATATTTATCTTCAAAAACTCTTCGCTCGGTTTGAAAAGGTACTCATTTTATGATGCACTAATCGGGCCCTCTTGGTGGTCTACCCAAACGCGAGGGTCTGTCTGTTAATAATTCGACATGACACTACTTTTTTTATTGAATATATTTTGCAGCATTTTAGATTTCGAATTAAGGTGTTGAGTAAAAAGCATATGAGCTATTTATTATTGTATCTAACATACAAGCGCAAACCAAATAGAGTAAGGAAAGCAATTTGGAAGCGCGTATTTATGATAACTTTGTACCATAGTGCCTTTGAGCTCAATTACGTTAATTTAATTCTTGAGAGGAAAATAATACTTCCTCGTAATACTGGGAATACGTTCTCTGACGGCTGCTCAAATGTTACTCTTTCCAATCAAGTTGCACGACTCTTGCATGACTAACATGCTAATAAGGCCACCGGTTTTTATTTCTCTTTGCTTAACCCTAGTTTTATCGTAACCAAGTATTTTACGATTTCTTATAAATTTAAGCTTAGGTCCATTTGCGGACTACTCGGGCCCATTTATTTATTCTCTCTCAAACTTTGTGGACGCAAACTTTACAACCTATGTATGTGCGAGGCGGAAAAGTTTTTTTATAGTATATCAAAGATTCGACAATGTAACTTCGATTTATTTTACAGATATTCGACGAAGCGCTTATGGTCTCTCACGACCAGTCACAGGTGGCATACAAACTGACGTACAACAAAGCTATTGTATCAGCAGTACGATATGTAGACATTGAATTGCGTTTACACAGCCTATTATGACGTCATATTTTAACATATAAACATATTCAAATGGACCTCGTACAGCATGTAAGGCAAACGTAAATATCAATATAAGTAAAAAGATCTAATATGGATAATTCGATCTGAAAGCTTATAAGGTACATCGGTTAATTAATAGAGTAGAGCATACGCTACCGTTAGCCTTTGGATAAGTTGAATTATTTATTGGGTACGGATACTGAAGAAAGGGTTTTTTTTTTAGTACAGTTGGTCAAATTGATATGTCGAACGAGCCTGCGGTAACTACTACCAGCACACCCGTAAAGACCCGAATTGGCGCGAAAGCATTCAGAAAATAACGGTGGGCTGTTGCGTGACTAGTCTTCGTAGTTGTCAGAGCCTGTAAGCCACAAACATTGAAAAATATTCTGCTGGATCATTATGAGATGTGCTGATTACAAACTGGATATGATTCGGCACCTGGCTGCAGCTGGAGCTGGAAAATTCGTTAAGTTAAACAGAATATTTTGAGGTTTCCATAACCAATGACATAGATACTGTCACGTTTTTTAATATAGCTGTTTTAATTTTTATGAATACATTCAATATTTTTTACACTTAATTCAACTCTGTTCAAAGCATCAAATAAATATTATAGCTGATCAATCATTTCCTTGACCGTCTCGTGTGTAAGTTCTGGTAGAACTTAGATTTCTGGCACTTGACAATGTCTTTCAACCTTAATGAACTTGAAAACAGACGCTCATACATACATACGTATATATATTTTGGTATATCACACGAAAGCCGGTATCTAATACCGTATATGATGTCGCAATAGATTAGTATTTACATACAAAATAGAGAATATTTACCTTAGTCTTGGGAATTCGCCGAAGTATTTGGATCAGTGTAACTCAAAGCATGCACATCGGAAACTGGACAAAAAATCCCCAAACTTTTCTTCACTGCATATCTTAAATCTTGAACGTTGAGAAACACACAAGTACCACACCATACCACGCAAGCACCATGGCTTACCACGCAGGTGCCACAACGAACTACATAAGTACCATGAAAAAGTCGCCACTATGAAACTTTTAAAAAACATCAACGCCTAAATCAAGTTAAAAACTGAGAAAATTAGGATCATGTGTAATAGATTTTGTATCACTCTACACAAAATGCGACTCAAATTAAGGATCTACAACATAAAACAAATTTGTTAATGCGTCGAACTAAAAACAGCGTTGAAACTCCAGGTTAAATCAACCTACTTTAAACTCAGCTTGCTGTTCTTTTCATCTTCGACAAATTTTACCAAATCCGAAAACATCCGTCAGGCACAAACAAACAGACCTTCAGTTGTATAAACATAATATAAGAAAGCATCCCTTCACATAGCCTCAGTTTTCCTTTGCAGTTGTTTTCTGAACAAATTTTAGAAAACGGGATGAAGCACACGGGATGTTTTTGATTAACGAAGTGCACTGCATTTTTTATCATAAATACATATGCAAAAGCTACGTCACGCCTCACAGTTCCTCTTAGCAATGTAATACTATTAAAGAATCCTTCATAATAGTGTACTGGTGGGCCAATATATTGCAATGTATGTTGTCAATTTGTGGCCTTTCCCTGTCTTAAAATAAAGGAATGTTTAAAGTAAACGAATTCTCGGTATTTCTCAAGTACGCTCAAACCCACGGGTCTATCGTGAAATTCACATTCATTCTTATTCTTGTGTCAAGAAAGAAGGATCAGTTCTCATGGCCACTAATTTTTGTGCGTAACACCTTGCTATATCGTTGTATTTTATAAGAGAGCTTGCTTTTCATTAAATTGTTCATACCCATGAGCGACGCAGGCGGATACGCATTCTTGCAGAACTTTATTTTATATGATCTGAAAAAATATGCTTTATACTTTAATTCACAAGCTGGAGTCTACTTCGACTTGGGGATTCCGATTAATAAAAAAATCGAAAACAAAATCTTTTGAAGAATTGAATCCCCGTATCATCTCGATCTTCAAGGTTTCGTGGAAACCCTCTGGTAATCGATGCTGGCAAACTAAAAAATACTGATCTTACAGAACTGAAATGAAACAAAAAATTAAGAAAAATTGAGCCATTATATGCTAGTATACGAGAAGGGTGTGTACAGCTCGGCAAAGTCACCAATCAATTTATAATGGTTATTTATATGTTCATGTCAGATAATGTGCCATCGGAAATTTCAATCTTTAAAGGAGCAAAATTTAATATACAAACATTGGCCAGCGTAATTTTCCGATTCCTTTCATTATGATGCGCTCAGATTATTTATCTTGCAAATGTATCAAGTGTGTCAATCAAGTTAGTAGGTCAATCGAAAATGAGCTTAAATTTCAGATTATTTTTGATACACAGAGCACACTATCATTATTGTTGCTAAAGCAAAAGTTGTGACTTTACTTGCTATCTGTAAAGTTTCACTTGTCAATTAAATAAAACGAGACGATGGTTTGTAATCCTAAAATGGGTAACTGTGAATGAACCAACTTGACTAGCAATGAATTATATTAATCATAGCAAATTTGGATTGTTGTTAGATAATGAAAGTTCAATAGCTTCCTTCCTATGTTTTACGCATTTATCTATTTAATTTTTAGATTTTGAATATGCAGCTGTGAAAATGTTCGACTCTGGGTTTAATTTGACGATAAATGGAACTGGTATCATAGAATGTGGTATACAGACCGCCGCTGGTACAGATTTATTTATTTATTTTTGTCGCCGTTGCTAATCCAACTGCGGCAAAAGTCAATAGAGCAACATTCAAAATGGTTCTCCAAAAAAGAATCATCATCAGATATCGTATCGAAAAAATTAACAGATAAGTTAGTACCTACTCACAAAGGAAGTAATAAGCAACTCTGTAACGATTGGAGGATTATCATTATTTTCTCTCCACTTAGAAAAGTAATTAAACGTATTTTACCCGACCACCTGAGGGACTGTACAGCTAAGTTTAACATTTTCAATGAATAACATGAATCAGTACGGCTTTCGTAAAACTTGTAATGCGATTTTGCTTGATTTACGATTCTTTGAGTCCCTGAAAACAAAGATTTGGGCCACCATCAATTGTTGGTCTAATGGCAATACAGTAACCGCTTGATCTCGGGAGCTTTATTGTATTTCAGAAAAAAATTTCGGACCTATCTTTTTTTTTCATGTATTATAAAAAGCCGCTAGTGGATATCTATAGTCACTTTTTTCTGTCTAGCAGCACAGATACGACTTTCAGGAAGTAACCTATCAGATCCTAGGTTTTTCTAGATTTTCTTTTTTAACGACATCTTCAACTCCTTTCGGCACTCGAGTGTTATTTTCTATGCTGATGACGTGCCGGCACGCATCAGTGGTCCTAAGCCCATTAACCGCAACATTAAGATTAAGTAAACTTTGTTCGCGGTTCAGCATTGTTTGATACAAATTGTCTTTTTTTAACATGTTCAAAAGGCTTCCTCCTCGCATATCACTGATGGTAGTACCACAGCTAAAAGCGAACTACTTGCTAGGTTCGCGGCTGCTTGATTTCCAGGCATCATGATTGATGATAAATTAAATAGAAATGCACATATTAATCATGCTTGGACCAGAAACACGCTAGGGCTATTTTTGGTACTTGTAGAGTTCAGAAGTTTGTTGACCTAAGTACAGGTGTGCTTATTTATCATACCTTTTCTAGTTTAAGCCTAGAATACTTCGGCTTAACTTATGCCAATCAGATAATACCTACTTTTGGATTTTAAAAAGGAGCACTTAGATGAGTCTTTTATCTACAGCTTACGGAGTCGTCCTTCCTAAATTGAACCTTCTGTGAGATTCTGCCATTGCACTTGTATATAGAATTCATACTTTATGGGCTTATTTGAAAGATACTCCAAAATTCTTGTTTGAATGTTTGTGGCAACTTAAATTCTGGTAATAAAAGTCGAGAGGATTCCACTAATCTTTTGCTCTTAGTATTTTATATGAACGATGTTGGTCAGAATATATTTGCAGGAGGGTGTAGGCATGTCCAAAACCCCTAGAATTCTAGGGTTGAGATTCTAAATAGCTCAATCGTTTGCTTCAGGCATATAGTAAAAATATATTTGCTGATTCACTTGTCTTATGGGTGGTAGATATTGCCTGAATCATATGGTTCTCTTCTTCATAATATTACCGCAACGTACAGTGTATATGAAGATTTTAGTAACATTATATTCATCATTATCGTTCGCCTGTTTTTAAAGTGTTGTACACATGCACAACATTTCAAATACAGTGCCTGTATACTTTTTTCTGTATCGCTTGTCGCCCCCACCGTAGCTCATGTTTATGATACTTGTTTGTGTAAGGCTAGTGAAGTAATGTGCGTATTAAAACTGTCATTGAGGTCACTGGCCTAGTAGTTAAATCTGATTATACACAATTAAAGATGTTTCCTACCAGTTATATGACTTGTAATTGTACTTGTAATTGGGGTAATTGTAATTGAGAGTATAATTTCATAGTGATACATTGTATGACATTTGTTGGAATTATGGTATCAATGCAAATGATATAAATAAATGTGGAACTAATACATTAATGTGCGATCATCCAATGTTACTGTTTTTCGGCCCTCAGCAGCTGTAGTTCCTAAATTCATCGCGCCTGCCTAAATAATGAAACAAAAGGATGTACACGATTAATAACTTGAAAAACCTAAATCCATTCTTTTGGACCACGCCGTGTGCTCAAAACCATTTTAGCAATACTTTAGGTACACGAATGAGATTTACCATATTCTAATATTGTATTTGTTTTGTTTATGGAAAGCTTTATCAAAATAGTCTCACATATGATGTAAATGCGCCTTCTGCAATTTTTTGTACCTGAATGCACTAATATTATTTCTAATGCACCTAGTATTAGCATCTGTCTTAAATAATTACGACTGGTGAACGTATATTTGTATAGTTCTATCCTTGTTACCTACAATTGTTGTTGATGCTACATGATAGGTGACAAATTGATTGTTTATTCTTATGCTATTTGCTTCTACTATGCCATTTTTTGGCTACGATATTATTGTTCCCTTGCAAAATGACTGGGATAATAATAGATAATGGAATAAGAAATATGGAATATGGCGAATAAACTTAGAATAGATCAGCTTTAAATTTTTAATCAAAATACCAGCTACCACTGACATAAGGGGTCCCTGAATATCGACTACCTTAAAATTCATAACACATTTGCGTGTAGAAGGCCTGAATAAATCTTCAATTATGTTTTCTATCAGAGCGTAAGTGCAATTGTTTACGTGTCTGAAGGAATCTTAGAAAAGTGAATTTTTGTCTTGTCGACCGCCAGCAACTCCTATCGTTAACATTACGAACTTTTTGAATGAGTAACATTTGTCTATAATTTGTGATTTACGCATAGTATAGGTATAAAGAGGAGCTTCAGTAAAGTTTTGGACTGGTCGAGTTATTTCGGTAACGTATTTGTTGCTCATGTTAACTAGTTTTTCACATTTTCTACATAAATAACTTCCTTTTGACCTATTGCGCTTCTAGATAAGGAATGATGTTACCAACGCCTCACGCATGTATAGCCGTACATTACGCAGTACTACTCTCTGTTTGCAGTATTCTTAGTTGGTTTTTGGCTCCATGGTGCCATCGCCATTACGACTGCTTTGAGCTGTTGCACGCGGAAAAGCCGCACTGCGTCAACGAACTGTTTCTTCTATCTTGTCGCTGTGTAGTAGCTCTAATAATTTTTATTTTGAGCGACGATTCCTTAATGCGCTAATTTCCACTTCTTAACTGCTGTCGATCATCTAACGATTATGACCTCTCTATAATGAGCCCTTTATCTCTCCCTCACTATTCCTTCGCAGCTATTTCTGCGGCGTTAACAATAACGGCAGCAGCAACGGCGCCAGCAGCGCGGAAAGCGTATGGCCGAGAAGCAATACAACGATTCTGCGTTGTCTCCGTGTCGTGCTATTGCTGGTTATTCTGGTGCCTTATAGTTAGATACCTGAAAACGCTAAAGTCTGTTCGTACTGTCTGGGTCACGATTGGCATAAAATACAAACAATATTATATACTGATTGAGTAACTTCTAAAAGGATAAAAGGAGGAAAAAATACGATGACAGAAAACAACAGCAAAGAAACATCAAATTCAGGGAAAAGATCGAGGTCACTTTTAGTTTAGAAGGTTCTAGGGCAGTAAACAGGTCATGGGTTACCGATCAACGAGAGCTCTAGTTCTGGTGGCTTTTGAGAAAAAATAATGGCTCTTTTCCACAAATCTAGGTTCTTCAAAATTGGTATTTGTCGCCATATCAGACACGACAGCAAGATATAGAATTTAGTGTAAATGCGACAAACGGTCATTCGACACAGTGTTGGAAATAGTTCTTGTGAGTACTAGAAAACTTATATTTGAGTACTGCTACAATGATAGAGCTTACAAAAATGAATACCGTTAATTAATAAACTTTTTAACACACCATGACCACTAGCAGATTACGCAGAGTTTGAGGAAGAGAACATATTGAAGCAAGTTTTCGTGAAACTTATTTTCATATGCAATTTATTAAAGTCCCGGCAGAGCACTTATTCGGAAAACTGAAAACTAAAATTACAGGGTAATATTAATTATGCATTCTTTGAACATCTGCTAATAAATGATGATGTAACCAAGAGAACTGACACAAATTATTCTCAGACAAAGGAGAACTCAATTTAGGTTTGTTTTTGGTATATATATTGCGGCACAAAAAATAGCATAATACCAATAAGGTCATGCATATTATAGTGTGCCCATAGAAAATATAGAGAAATACTAACACCTTTGTTTATTCGATGAGATGGAGAAACAGCTTAGACGATAGACTATTTTACAAGGAAATGTATAAGACATTACCATTTTTCATGCAAGATATGGTTTGTAACACTATCAGCAGAATAACATCGCTGCATCTTTAAAATAATTCTCGTAACGCTGTGGAAGTATCTCATTGGATTTGCCGTTGAAGGCGATATTGAGGTCGACCAATTAGCTGCATCATCCGTTGCAAAGAAAACACTGAGTATACATTCACGTAAGCTACTATATTTGTTTATTCATTGACTTACTTATAATATATTTATAATTCGTATTTCGGTTATGCCGTTCCATATATACAATGCAGCACCATCATCTCGATATCACTTAGCTAGTAGCGAATATTTAACCACACCACTCAATATTCGTCTCATTATAACCCACCACTATGATATTTACTACTGCTAGTACTACTGAAGAAAGACTAGATTACAATCTCGTTTTTCGCCTAACACTATCGGAAAACCTTTTTCCTCTTCCACCAAACGTTGGCTAAAAACGAAATGAAGGTTGGACGTCGCATTAATGTCTTCTGTTTTCTACACTCATCATTATTTTCATTTTGAGGTCAGGTGAGTTTTGTTTTCTTTTTTTCTTTATTTGTTTGTGCTTATGTTTCTCCAAGGTATGTGTGTGTGTGTATGTGTATGTGCGAGCGGCTGTACAAGAAGACAAAGTCATATTTACAGCTCAAAGGAACCACTTGCGCGCCATATCTTATTCACTGGAGTGACGCGCCTCGATTTTTTCGTAGGCTGATGATAACATAGTTTTAGTTCTTTCTTTATCGGTTGGTGACACTTTTTGATCATGTCAGTATGCTCAATGCATCATTTCTCTCTACCTCAATCTTCTCGCCTGCCAGTTCTAAAGTCTGCTATGTCGCCCTGCCCAACTTAATGGCTTAGTTAAAAAGATTAGAACCCTCGCTTATCTTGCGATGCTCATAGGTACGACAAGTTCAGCCCTCTACCTATCTCCCGCATATTACTTGTTTTTTTTGTAATACGCTATTGATGATCACGATAGACCCCACTGCCTCGAATAGTGCGTCCTCCTTTAGCAATCGATAGATAGTAACACATCGAACCTTAGTTGTCCGCTCACGTCTGCACGAGACGTCGGTCACTACAATAGTTGGGACAGATACATAGAGCACGTGAACAAAAAAGCGTCACTCGGGATGATACATCGCGTTTGGTTCGCAGGAGATCATCATGTTAAATTGAAACCAAAAGACATCTGCATTAAAGGAAGGGGACACTTTGCGATTGCTGAAGGCCAGGCAGGTTCATCAGAGAATTTTGAGCACTGATCATTGTAAACCGGTTGTGCTTTGCCAATGTCTCCAAGGAGAAATCAGGGTGGCGTTGGCAAGGCAAAACCTCCCTCTTGAAACATTTTAAGTGCTCGTAACGCCGGCGGCATGAAGGCACTCATCTGTTGTTGGTAGCTAGCGAGCATCATTTGATCTAGCATATTTCCGAAAAGGTTGAATTGTGGTCCACTGGGAATTACATCCGGTCGACCTTCGGGTTGTCGAGGCGTTTTGATTTCGGAACCTGAATCGGATGCACCGTCGCTCGAGTGCTCTTCAATGTCCTTGTCCTTGTCATCGGCTTTACAATCGCAGGGAAATTTGTCACATTGCGGACACTGCGTTTTGTCCAACTGGTTTTGTTCTGTAACGCAATAGTCCAAATTTGTTAAATTATAATGCTTTATAAATTTATCATTTATTAATAAATAATCCGAAGAAAATATAGCTAGGTGTACCATCTCGGACATTTATTTTGCTCGTAAATAATAGAAAGATAGCGTTATATGTCCACTCTTCAATCAAAATAGCTTTTATAAGCGTGTCCAGTACATATATAAGGACACTTATCACATGATTTGATCCCTGAGCCTCAAATCAGTACGTCCCCAATTAATTGCTCCAATAGTTGGGACTCTTTTCGACCCTATTATCGAAAGATGCCTACCGATTCAGCAAGGGAAAAAGTGTTCGTTTTAAAATTCGACTTTCGGCCAAGCCAATGAAAGTAAAAGAACTTGCCTTAAAACTGATTGTATGTTTAGTACCCATGCACAACGATAGTAATTAAAAAAAGTGCACCAAAACCAGGATGTCGATGAGGAAGTTCAAGGGACAAATTCACCGACGTCTTTTCTTTGTTTAGGTTATGCCAATCGACAGACAGCTGATGATCGCGGCGGCATCTTCGTAGGCAACAACAACAACCACGAACGTTAGCCAACTACAACTCGGGCTAATCAAGAGTGATAATAATTCGGTAAAGCAGATCACGGGAGCCGCCCTTCCTTGGTTGGTTGATGGCGGCGCTGAACGCAACTATGGCTAAATGTACCTATCTGTATGCGTATATTTGAGGCCTTCCTGGCATCATCAAAATCTTGACTCTGCCTAGTGGCAGCTCCGCTAGCCGCCGACACTTATATGACTAGTTGGTGTTTCGTTATAGTTTGATACATCAAATTCATGTGCTTATTTGTATTGCTTTCTTCTTATATCATTTTCATTATCCTGATCCCCACCATCGTCATGATCAACATGATTTTCATGATCAAAAGACTGTGCCTATGGATATCAAAACACAGCTATGCTTCCTTTGTCAACCGCTAAAGTAGCAGTTGTCAGTTAAAAAAGCAGATTTATAGGCTGCGATTAGTTGGAGTTAGCTAGTTTATCAGGCGATTAAGCAAAGAAGGAAGAGATGGCGAGATCCCGAGATCTCGGTACAAGACAGTTGGGAAGGCATGATTAGTAACTGGCAAGCAGAGTGGACAAACGGTATAGGCACAGGCGGAGACCGCGTTAGAGAGCTAATACCGGACATTAAGACATGGCTAGATAGAAGGGGAGGAA